>PVJX010006357.1:0-78319 GCA_004027295.1 Dolichotis patagonum
CCTAGCTGCATCTTTATTTCATTTGATATCATTTCAGACATTTCAGGTGTATGGCTTCTTTTTTCTTCTACGTACATGGCTCCTAGACTTTCTTGGGGTGGGCTGGAGCTTTGAGCCTGCCTTTTGGTCTTTCCTTTTGTCATTTTTCTATATTTCCTTGCTTTGAGCAGTGTTCCAAAGCTTCCTCTGGATGTGTGGCGAATTACCTCTTGCACCCTCAGTTCCTGGAGCAGCAGTGACTCCCCCACAGGCTCTTGGCTCCCTAAATTGAAAGGTGGAAGCTGGGCCTCGTAAACTGGGGCCCACGGAACCTCGGGCCACAGTCCTGTGTCCTAGAGGGTGAGTATGATCTCAACCACCAGGAGTGCTGATTTTAAGCTCTCCCCAGGCCAGCCCACACCCGGCCGTCAGGCTGCCAGCTTGGCCTCCACCTCCTGAACTGAGAGAAGGTTGCTGGGTGTGGTGTACTAAGGCTGTGGAGCTTCTGGGACTCGGTCCAGTGTACCCGGTAGCTAGCCCAAGCTCCATTGTCTGGAGCACAGGTCGCCAGCTCTCCACGAGCCCACCTTGGGGCAGCAGGACTCACCTTGCAGGGTCCTAACTCCCCTCTGCGGGCTCCTGGCTCCCTAAGTTGTAAGGTGGATGCTGGGCGTGGTGGACCAGAGCCCGTGTAACCTCGGGCTGGGCTGCCGTCCTTTGTCCTAGTCTGGTCTCCGGGAGGTCCCCTACAGGTGAAGGGTGGGCCTACAGGTCCCAAACAGTCAGGCCGAGATGTGAGTCTCTGTGAAGTTCCCAATCCCAAACAGACCAGGCCGAGCTGCCAGTCTTTGGGAGGTTCCCTCTCTGCTATTACTTCTGTAAATAGACTCTATGTCAAGTGTGTTGATCCCTGCTTTTTCACTGACCTATCAACTTCAATTATTTTTCTTTGTGGCATCTTGCAGCCATTGAATTGTTATTTCCTGATTCCTTGTTTTTTAAAGAGACCTTTCCTTTTGTGATAGCTAGTTGGAATCCTGTCTTCAAGGTCTTCAAGGTCAATCTTCAGTTTCTTTCAAGTGATTTTGCCAGTTTTCAATGGAGTTTTTAATTTCCTGGATATCTCCTTGAATCTGTTGAATGCATTCCAATTCTTCCCTATATTATTCATTAAAGGTTTCCCTCATTCTCCTATGCTCCTTTTTTATATGTCTTCTTTAGACATGCTTAGCAACTCTTTTATTATGTTTGTCATTTCTTCTTTTACCTGAGACATTATTTCTGATGTGATTTATTTTGCAGTCTCATGAAGTAGTTTCTTTACTTCAGTTGCCATCATCCCAGAAATTTCAGGTGTGCACCTTCCAGTTTCTTTTTGTCTATGTCTCCTGGACTTGTTCTGTGTAGGCTGGAGGTCTGAGATTGCCTTTTGCTCTTTCATCTTGACATTTTCCTGGTTTCATTCAGATGAGCCAGTTGTGGGGAACCAGGTGCTTCTCATGTTGGTTACCCATAGGGCTCACAGGGTCAGGGTTGGCTGCTTCTTCTCCCAGCCCATACCTGCTATGTCTCTGATTAGTTTCCATAGTTCATATACTGGCTCATATTGTTACTGTTGCTTTGGATTTTTCTGCACCACTAGCCCCACCTGTCCATCTTATGTGCTCTGGCTGGTGTTCTACTGAGTCTCCAGCTTTCCCACTGCTTTCCAGTCCCTGAGTCCTATCAATGTAGGTAGTGGGTACCCATTCAAGATATTTTGCATAAACCTCATGGTAATCACAAAGAAAAACTCCGTGGTCAACACACAAAGCTAAATAAAAAAAGAATTAAAGTACATCACAATAAAATGCATAAAGGAAGATAGCAAAATAGGAAGCACAGGACAAAGGAACTATGAAATAGAAAATATGCCATAAGTGCTTTAGTTGGAAACATTAAATTCTCCTATCAAAAATTATAACATGGTCAAATAAAATTTTTAAAATCAAACTATATGCTGCCTAAAAGAGACTCATTTTAGGTTTAAGGATATATGTAGGCAGAATGTAAAGGGTCAGAAAAAGATATTCCATGCAAATCATAACCAAAACAGAGCCAGAGTAGTTATAATTAGATAAAATAGACTCTAAGTACAAAAACTGTCACAAGAGACAAAGAAAGAAAATATATAATGATAAGGGGGACAGCTCAATAAGAAGAAATTGTAAATATCTATGCACCAAACACTGAAGCACCTAAATTCATAAGATAATATTAATGAAACCATAGGGAGAAACAGACACATTAAAATAATATGTAGTGATGAACTTCAATATTCCACTTTAAGCAATGGATTCATCACCAAGATATAAAATGAGGCCAGGCACTGTGGCCTATGTCTGTAACTCCAGTACTCTGAGGGCTAAGACAGGAGGACTGCAAATTCAACCTCAGTCTAGGCAACTGGCAACTTGGCAATTTAGCAAGATGCTATCTAAAAATAGAAAATTCATAAAGGGCTTGGGGATACAGCTCAATGCAAAGGCTCTGCACTCAATCCCAAGTCCAAAAAAAGAAAAAAATTCAATAAGGAAACAGCATCTATGAACAATACAATAGGCCAGTGATGGCAAACCTTCCAGAGCTTTCAATGATACCAAACAGCTTGCTGAGGCACATGGGATACATTCACCACCACTGCAATATGAACCTAACAGCTATACACAGAACATTCCATTCAACGACATCAGAACACACATTCTTTTTGAGCACGTACACAATGCTTTCAAGGACAGATCACAAAACATGTATTAACAAATTCAAGAAGACTGAAGTCATATCATATCATTTACAATCACAATGAAATGAAAAATGTAAAACAAAAAATTGGAAAATTCACAACTACATGAAAATTAAACAACACACTTCTGAACAACCAATGGGTCAAAGAAGAAATCAAAGGGGAAATTAAAAAATATTGTGTGAAAAATGAAAAGATAACATAGCAAAAATTATGACATGAACAAAATAGTTTAATGAAGGAAATTTACTATAATCAATGCCTACATAAGGAAAAAGAGAGTTTTGAAATAAACACCCTAACTGTACACCTCAAGGAACTAGAAAAGAAGAACAAACTAACACTTATTCAGCAAAAGAAAAAAAATAACAAATGTCCCAATGGAAATAAAAGAAACAGAGACTAGAAAAGCAATAGAAAAGATCAATGAAACTAAGTGCTGGTTTTTAGAAAAGATAAACCAAATTGACAGATAATTGCTAGACTAAGAAAAAAGAACAGAAAACTCAACAAAATTATAAATATAATAAGAGTCATTACAACTGATACCACACAGATACTAAAGACCATAAGGGATTATTACACGCAATTATATGGCAACAAATTGGATCACACTGAAAAGGATAAATTCCTAGAAACATACAATCTATCAAGACTGAATCATGAACATATAGAAAATCTCAACAGACCAACAAAGAGTAAGATTTAATCAGTAATTAGAAAGCAATAATTAGAAAAAAAAAACTCCCAATAAAGAAAAGCTTAGGACCAGAGGCTTTAACGACTGAATTCTAATAAACATTCCAAGAATGAATACCAACCCTTAAACTCTTTCAAAAAATAGTGCCGGAGAAAATACTTCCAAACTTTTTATTAGTTCAGTATCACCCTGATACCAAAGCAAAACAAAGTTAATACATGACAAAACTTCAAGCCAGTATCTCTGATGAGTATAGTTACATCAATCCTCCATAAAATACTGGCAAACTAATTTCAACAACCCATTAAAAAAGATTATGGACCATGACCAAGTAGGTTTTTTCCCTGGAATGCAAAGTTGGTTTAATATATGCACGTCACTTACTGTGATACACCATATTAACACAATGAATAATAAGAACATTTGATCATCTCAATAGACTCAGAAAAAGCATTTAACAAAATTCAAATTGTTTCATGACAAAAATTCTCAACAAATTAGGGCCAGAAGGAAATTTCATCAACATATTAAAGACTACTTAGAAGAAACCCATAGCCAATACCATACTCAGTGGGGGAAACTGACAGATTTTCTTCTGAGATGTGGTATAAGGTAGCTCTTTCTAATACTATCCAATAGAGCACTAGAAGTCGTAGCTGGAGCAATCAGGTAAGAAAAATAAACGAAAAGAACCCAAATTGAAAAGTTGTTAAATTGTCTATTTATAACTAAAATGACTTCATACATAAAAAGTCTTAAATAGTTCACCAAAAATCATTAGATCTAATAAATCAATTAAATACAGTTGCAGGATACATAATTAGCATACATAAATCAGTACTATACCTATACACTAACAACAAACTACCTGAAAAAATCAGGAAAACAATCCATTTACAACAGCATCAAATATTTAGCAACAAAAGCAATATTTGAAAAACATCAAAAGAAATATTTAGGAATACATTTTAGGAGGGGAAAGATCTGTATATTGAAAACTATAAAACATTGATGAAAATACAGAATAAGACACAAATAAATAGAAATACATACCTCATTCATGGATTGTAAGAATTAATATTGTAGAAATGTCTCTACTAATTTAATCAATAAAAGGATCAGAGACATTCCTAACAAAACCCCAGCCATTTGGGAGGCTGAGGCAGGAAGATTGCAAATTTAAAGCCAGCCTGGGCAACTCAGTGAGATGCTATCTCCAAATAGGAAAGTCTGGGAATGTAACTCTGTGGTACAGAACTTGCTTACCATGTATGAAGCCCTGGATTTAATCCCTAGTACTGGGGGGGGGGAGTAAAGAAAAAAAAATCTTAAATTTCACATGAAACTACAAAAGACCCCCAAACTATGTTGGTAGTAAAGCCAAAACTGGAGGTACCACACTAGTAGTAATCAGGAACACATGGTACTGGCATAAAAATAGACATAAAGATCATTACATCAACACAGATCACAGAAATATGTAAGTCTACACATTTACAGTTCATTGATTTTCAACTGAGGTATCAAGAACATGTAGTCTCTTTAATAAATGGTGCCAGAAAACTAGATATTCACGTGGTAAAGCATGAATTGGCCCCTCATCTCACAGCAAGTAGAAAAATCAGCAACAATGGATTAAAGACTTAAATATAAGGTGTGAAACTGTAAAACTACAAGTAAAAAATACGGAAAAAAAAGTCTTGCTTTTTGTCTGGACAATTTTTTTTAATATGACCCCCAAAGCACAGATAACAAAAGAAAAAATAAACAGAATTGCATCAGTGAAGAACTGCATAGCAAAGGAGACAACAGAGTGAAGAAACAATATACAGAATGAGACAGGATATTTGCAAATCATACATCTGGCCAGGAGTTAATATCCAAAATATGTAAGAAATTCAAACAGCAGCAAAAGAACAAATAACCTGATTTAAAAATGGAAAGGGCTCTGAATAAATATTTCTCAAAAGAAAACAAATAGCCAAGAGGTTCATGAAAAACAATCAATCAGAAGGGAAACACAAACTAAAAGTACAATGAAATGTCATCTTATACCCATTAGAATGACTATTATCATAAAGAAGAAAGATAAATATTGGCAAGAATGTGAAGAAAAGGAAACTCCTATGTACTTTTGGTGGGAATGCAAATGAGATTAGACATTATGGAAAAGAGTAGGCAGCATCCTCAAAAAATTAAAGCTAGAGCTGCCCTGTGATCCCCAAATCCCTGTGTCTTAAGCAGGGTGTCAGAGGGCAGAAAGTCTAGAGATGGAGTAGGACACCTTCCAAGCTGATGAAGCCTTCTGATCCAACCAGTGAGGATCAAAAGTGAGACCAAAGCACTCTGTAGTGCAGAGTGCTGAGTCATAAGAAATTAATGATTGACACCTGGAGAAAGCTTTCAGGTTCAGCAACAGTTCTCAAGATTTCCAGCTGGGGAATCAGTAAGCCTATGAGTGTGTCACGAAAATTTCCCAAAGCTCAATAAAGCCCCGACCCAGTGGGTCAAGCAAAAGGGGCATCATGACCACCTGAAGCTGTATGATGCACCGACATGGGGCATCGGCGCAGGAACCTGGATAGTCATGTAGGCTATGCACACAATCACATCATTTCTAAGAGTAAGTGGCCATTCGATTTTTGGCCAGGGGGAAAGGAAAAACAAGTAACTTTTATAGAATAATAAAGCCACCATGGCTCCCACATCTTTTTCTGACAATTCTATGGCAGTCAAAAGTCCTCCATATATTTCTTCTTGAAGCAAAGGGTTAAATAAAAAATTCAAGACGATGGAGTATCGGCTGTCTGAAGTGCTATGGAGAAAGGACTGGCTTAGCCAAGCAGCATCCAGAGAAATATGTACCTTGCTGTGATTACCTCCCATTTACAACCCTGTCTCTTGGGAGGCTGTTGATCAGGGAGGATAAATCAATTCATTCCAATTAAACTGGGTGTCTTTACCACTTGCACTTCGAGAATCAGGCTGGAATCACTTTGAAAAGACATCATCTCTCTTCTCTCTATTTACACAGAAGCCTCTGTTAGGAACCTACAGAAAATATGTTTTGGCAGCAGTCAGTGGCAATTGTACGGACTTGAATGCTCGCAATTTTGCAGGCTTCGCCATAGACACACAGGGCAGCCACCCTCGCAGAAGCATCCAGGGAGGCAGCAGCACCGTCATCCAGCCTCCTGGCCAAGCCCTCGCCTGCCCCGACTAGCACGTCTGCTTCACAGATTGTTTTCCAGGAGGGAGAAATGAAGAGATGAGGAGGGAAGCACTAAGTAAGTGTTTCTCTCCTTTTCCCAGTGTGCAGCATGGCTCTCCTGGCTTAATGCCCTCGGGAGGCCTGGGTATCACCTGGTGAGGCACAGAAAAGCTGAGCAGAGTGCTGCTCATTGCACCTAGGGCTTGAGCATCTCCCCCGTCAAGAAGGACGTGTGAACTCACACTCACAGCTGCCTGCATCAAGGTAATAGCCCTGGTTCCTGTCTTCCAAAGAGATGAAGGTACTACATAATTTAAATCACTGGACATTGCTAGTTAGTTTTTTTTTTTTCAATCTTGCTTTCTTTTCTCTTTAAGACTACTTTCTTCTCCCTTCCACTACAGTAAATTACACTCATTCCAAGGTGGCTTCCAGGACCGCCATCCATGGTAGCCAGGTCGCTAACCTCTGCCGCTCCCAGGTCCCACGTGTGCAGAGGCGCCCTGGCAGGAGACACCTGTGGAGTTTGCATTCCCACCCAGATCAGGCAGGGCCTCTCTCCCATGTCTGTGGGCCCCAGAACATCAATCCGTTAGCCAAATCCACAGCATTTATTCTCATGTAGTGAATCACACAAATTGCTGACATGTTTAACAAGATGTTGACACGCTGAAGACAGCTTCCCAGGACCCAGCTGAGAAGTGACACATGGCAGGCATCTGCATGAATGTCAGGAGGATGGCGGCAGCACAGCACATCATCTCTCCTCTGTGGAGCAGACAATGCAAATGCCACTTGAGTGGCTCCTGTCATCCAAAGATATGCTTCCTTCCTCTTTTACTTCAGCATGTCAACCCCCTGCTGATTTCTGTGTTCCATGTTTAACAGGACACCTGCTTCTCTGGGTCCTGTGAGGCTACAAAATGCAGGTTTTTGTCAGTTTTGAAAATTTCAGAAAGGAGACATAATAAGGCCATGACTTGCTAACACGCTCCAGACGTTTCTTCTAGGGACCTCTGCCTTGTACACAAATGGCTACAGCCCTACTCTGTGACAAAGCCACGAAAGAGGTGGCAATCAGACCCTTTTGAGGGCAAAGAAAGAAAATTCAAAGTGCATGCCAAACATTCTATCTAAAATGCTTGCCTCCTCCACCCAGAAGAGTGGCTCACTGCTATCATTAAGGGTCAGTGGTTGTAAGGCAGCAGAGAGAACTTCTCAAATCCTGAGAGTGCCTCCTACTAGGGGGGCTTTGTGTCTGTTGGTCCTTCTGGATGTTTGCTTCGTTCCTTTCCCTGCTCAGAAGATGGTGGCTCAACAGCATCCCAGAGAGGCCTTCCTATACCATCTCATCCATCTGCATTATTCACTTTCCATCACTACAACCAAATACTTGATGCCCACACTTGATACATATCTTAAAGGAGGATGGGTTTATTTGGCTCATGGATTCAGAGGGTTCTGTCCATGGTATGCTGGCTGTAAAACACAGATGGCCTGGTGGAAGGGTACCATGGAGGAAAGCTGTTCACTCAGTGGCAGCCAGGAGGCAGAGAGAGAGAGAGAGAGAGAGAAGGGAGAAGCTGCAGACAAGAAAACACCCTTCCAGCTCACGTCTCCAGTGACTTCTTCCAATCAAGCCATAGCAGCTCCATAGATGAATCCACTGATGAGAATGACACCCTGTGATCCACTCACCTTCCACACACAGGAGACGTTTGGAGGGCATTTTAAATAAGCCATAACACTGTCATTCTCATTCTCTCCTCCTGCTTTATTTTTCTTCTCAGTTCTTATCACCATTTGCTAGAACATATTTGTTTATTTAGCTTGTATTTAGTTGTTCTCTTCTCCCAACCAAAATATCAGTGCCATGGTGACTGGGGATTTACTTTGGCTCACTGTATACCCCAGCACCTGTACCAATGCATGGTAGAGTGAGTGCTTACTGATTATTTGCTGAAAGAAGTAAATGAATGAATGAATACTTCACAAAGGAGAGACAGCAACGCAGGAATCCCTGTTGGTGGCACTGCTACTATGCTGACACCAGTCATTGTAACAGCAGCTCGTATCTGTTGGGGACTCTTGAGTTTTGCACCTTCATACTTTGCCTACTCCTTTACCACACCCTTAGGCTCTGGGTCATTGGTTTCCCTGGCTGTGAGCCTGGCTGGTGATCACAGGAAACAGTAACGTTCCTCAGTGCTGCATCGGGAAGACCTGTACCTCATTCTGGAGGTCACAGGAAGAGGTGGGTTTAAAACAGGAGTGAAAGCCCAAAGTTCTGAAGATGGAGTCACATGAGATCCTAGCTCCCCTCCAGCACCACAGACCTACGCTGCCAGTGTGTGTACTCTCTCTCTCCTTCTGGGAAGGAGAATCAGCATGCCTCATTCCCCTCCTCGGGAAGCACCCACAGCAGGTCCTGCTTAGAGATGACCAGAGACAAATTGGCCTAGAGCCCCAAACTCAGAGAAAAGCAAGAAAAGCAAACCAGCAGAATGCCAAGGGCAGCAAGCTGCTTTCCTTTCAGGTGCACACAGCACAGCAGCCACAGAACATGCACAGCATGATCTCCGCCAGTGTTCCCAGCTTCAACTTGTGCCACAATCCATCTTCTTCCCACAGTACAGTGTGACACTGTTTTCGTTGGTTGTATTTTCTGATACTGGGGATGGAACTCGGGTCCTTATGCATGCTGAACACAGGTGCTACCACTGAGCTGCACCCCAACCCCTGTAGTCTTCTTTCAAGTCCTCTGATGTGTCCTGCCTCTGCAGACTGCAGACCCTTTGCACAGCTCACCCCAACCCTCATCTGATTGACATTGTCCTGGGAGAATCCAACCCCAGTGTCATCTTCTTCCCTGCTCCTGGATCACCTATGGAACCCCATAGTAATGCTACATATCTTACAATACTTTTCAAAAAGCAAAAGCATATATTTGAACATTCTTTCATAATTACTTGCCTCTCCTACTAAACTGTAAGTTCCCTGTGGGAAAAAGCTGTTTTTTTGGAACTGAACCCAAGACCTTGCACTCACCAAGCAGGTATTGTGCCGCTGAGCCGCGTCCCCAGCCCTGCTAGGATCGTTCTGCTCACTTTGCACTCCCTAGCACCACACATGGCACCCAGCATTCAGCAGTGCTTTCCAGGATGATGAGCTACTGAGTGCACGGATGGATGAAGGCACAGGGAACATGACCGGCCTGCATCTGTGTCACAGGCTTGTTCTTAGCAATTCTGGAAGGACATTTGTAAATAGAGACTCTGCAACTATTTCAAACAAGTATGAAAGATCATTTCTCCCTCAATCCCAAATCCATAGCTTAAGCTATACAGAGAGAAAGCCAATCCTGATGTGTGCATGCGTTGTTGCTGCTGTCAGACACAAGGCCTGGTGGTTTAATCACTTGTGATACCACTACGCAGCAGAAGCAGGGAGTGGCTTTATCCTCAGGTGCATCTGGCCTTCCCAACAGGCTCGGAGCCCACACAGGCAGCCCAGGTGTGTGTGTGCCACACTCCATCCACCCCGAGGCCCAGGGTCCCTGTCCCCAGCGCAGACACCACACCCACTCAGATTCACCACCAGCCCAACCAGAGCCTTGAGTCCAAAGAAGTCAGATGAAGTCCCCCACGGATGGTGGGATTCAATGTGGAAATTGGCAGGACCACAATCACCGCACAGCTGGCACCTGGTCAGCCCCGCTGCTCAGTCCTTTCCTCACAGGGTGACCCAGCCATGTCTCGGGAGCGGAAGCTCCAGGAGGGACACATCAGGTGCTCACACAAGGGCTCCAAGTCCTAGCACAGAGCCAGACTCACAAGGGGCTCTAAACACATGTGACCGACCAAACCAATGAAGCCCCACCCAAGAAACACTGGTGCCCTGCAGGACACATTCCTACCACTCATGATCCACTGACTTCCTCCAGAAATGCTCTCTAGGACTAATTTTCCACAGCTGACAGTCACCCTTCACCTGCCCCCTGCCACTGAGCCTGGGTTCAGTAAGGAGCAGCCTAGTAGGAGGCAGACGCCCTGCCAAGAACTCTTCAAGCCCCCAGTCAGGTGGGCTTCTTGGGGCCCACAATGAGCTCCCTGCATTTCTTTTTGCTTTTTCTGTTTGTTTGTTTGTTTGTTTGTTTTGAAGAGCAGGGGTCAGCCTCTTAAGCTTTGGGTGGTACCAATCGCATTTAGCTCTTTTCATTAAAAACACTATCGATCCCTCTTTCCCAAAACTCAAGTCTTTAATTCCGGAAACCATAAGCTAAAAAAGCAAAGCAATGCAGAAAATAAATACTTGCAAAATGCAGAAAGACTGAGCTTGGAGAACTTTGTGCTCATTACCAAACCCTCTAGAGACTTCCAGCCGGGTCCCTAGCATCCATCATGAGTGGAAGGTCAAGGAGAGAAGAGAGGTTTAAACCTTATTAAAGAAAACAATGACAATACAGAGTATCTGCCCCTCAGTGATTCAGTGAGCCGCAAAGCCAAACCTGAATTTTTGCACTGGTTCAATTTGTTCCTTCATTTACTTAACAAACGTAGCCAACCATGGTGACCAAGTTTAACCAGATCACATTTACTTTTATCACAATCAATTAGCTTAGTTTTCTTTTCCATGCAGGGATAATTTACAGCCGACAGCTTGGGGTTTAAAACAGGAGTCTCACTTTGGCCACTGATAGCTTCCAGGCCTGATTTATTTCTCCTTCCTGAATAACAGTGACCCAGAAACTTCTTTTGCAAACTCTATATAGGCCAAGCTGTGTGTCCCTGCTAGTCCAAGAAACCATGTGTGCCCACTGATCTCAAGTGTGACCACACTCAGGCACTGTCCCTGGCTCCAGGTACCTCTTTCCCGAGCCATAGCACGCCCCCCCCCATCTGAAGGGAGAAGTCCCCAGAAGAAATGATTCCTTAGCCTCAGATTCAGCAAACTCTCCTGTAAACGGACAACGTAGATCCTCTGGCCCATGGGACAGCGTGTCTCTGCCACCTCGAATCAGCTGTTGCTGTGACAAGAAAGTCCCACTGACATACACAAATGAATGGGGTAGATGAGCCATGGTGCAATTTTACACAAAAGATGTGGGTGTGTGGATTTGGCCAGAGGGCTAGAGTTTGCCATCCCTGTCTTCTTAAATTTGCTTTTTTTTTGTGGGTAAAGACTTTTCTGAATAGCTCTGCACAAGGAGAGGCTGGACCACAAACAGGAGATTTGTCCTTATCACCTTTAAGACAGAACCTCCAGGGTTCAAAATCCACGTATAAACAAACCATAGGAAGCACTTTCACATGTCTTCCACTCAAAGTTATTTACGTGCAAGAAAATGCAATGATTTGAAATGCACATTGGATGAATTTTGAAAAATGTTCACATCCAAGTAATCCTCAACCCAAGAAAGAAAACACCTCCATTACCCTACAAAGTTCCCGTTGTACAACCCACAGACCTGACATCTGTCTCCATGGTTTAACCTGTCCTAAACCAAACACACTCCTGCTGGCTGTAGGGGAGGTCCAGGTCTTTCACACACTTTGGCTGCATTATGTGTGATTCAGCGTCCACCCTATCTGATTACTTCACTGCTGTCCACACACCACAAGGCTATGATTTCTCCCTTCCCTTCCATAACAAGTGCATATGGCCTCTGAGCTCTCAGGTCACTTTCTGTTCAAATCAGAAAAAGAAGAAATATCCCCAGAAGTGCCTACACTGGAAAGGTCACACTCAACCATCATACCTACCACATTCAAATTCCCATGTGAACCAAAGTGAGTCCTCGCCCCATGCACACACAGCAAAACAGCCACCTTGGCTCTGTGGAAATGGGGAGGATGTACATGCTGCCACCAATGAGCAATCCTGCTCCACCAGAATCTCAAGTAGGCAGCCCTGGCAAATTCTCTAGAAACCATGAATGTGTCTCTCCTCAGCTTTTCAACCGCCACGTGATGGACAGGCCATGGCATTTCCTGTGCTGACACTGGACTGTGAGGCCGGACTGCATAATTAACACCCATGGTTATTTTCCAATGCTTGCACCTGGCACTCTTAATTTAATTATCTCTCCATTTCTACAATTCACTGCACACTGGTGACTGCTCCACCTGGCCATCCTTGCCCTGAATCTCCACTTGCCTGCAGGACTTTTCATCCAGAAATAATTAGGAACACAGGGTCCTCTGTCTTGTGGCCAACTCAGCCGTGAATGCTCCTGGAGCAAGAGGGAAGCTTTATCTTAAACAAATGGACCCAGCTCGCGCCAGTGTTAAAGGAGCAGGGTTGACATCCAAGCATTTCTGCTGTGCTGGAAGCTACCACACAAAAAAAAAAGGCAATGACCTTTCGTAAGAGTTGGATCACTATGGTTCTGGGAGTAGCCTTCCCTCTTGGCTTGTATATGGTAGAAGGAGAAATAATGAAATGGAATTGGCCTCCCAGCAGGCCTAGAACCAGAGTCTGCTCCAAGCATACAAGCTGAGGACACAGAGACAGTGAAGTGAAAGGCAATTTGGAGGTGATTCCAGAATCTGGTTTTCTCCACTTGTCTCAATTAATCCATCCATCCACCTTTATGTTACTAGTATTCCCCGGAACTAGGAGTCAGAGGCAACCCTGAACACAGACAACTCTGCTTGTGCCCCTGCACTTCCTAGCTTCTTGTTGAATGTGGTGCTTGGCTCCTAAAACATTATTCCCAAATCAATGGTTTCATTAATAATAAATAAAATGGAAAGCAAACTAATAAAATTATAAAAAAATTAGTTGACATAGCCAATATATTCCACAAAACATTATAACTTTCCTTTTTTCCTCACCCTCATATACTTCCTTCCAATGTAGACTCAAATACACACACACACACACACACACTCATATGCACATATTTGCACCAACACATACTTTTATTAGGCTAAAGTAATTGGACTTTGACAACTGGCTTTGAATAAGAAAGCCAGGCTGTCCTCAACATTTCTTTATTTCAATTTCTTTCTAGACATACAAAGAACTTTCTAAAAGGATACGAGAATTCATTTAAAAAGTCCACCTTGTCTCTCCTGGCAAATTTCAGATCACCTATGTGCGCGTGAAGTGAAAAATAATTCTCAGGGAATTCTGTCCTGCTTTTCTGAGCTTCTCTCAAGGGCCCCCAGAGGCGCTGCAGGGTCCCACCCTAGGGAGATTGGAGTAAGGGCTCCCAACCACACCCCATTGGTCAGAGACACAAGCCAGGCCAAGAAGGCTAGGGCAGCCAGCATGCTGGCTTGGCAGATAGTTTCATTTCCAGGCCTCAGCTGCGACACACTTCTTGTGATTTCCGACATCTGTTGTGGAGTGGACATAGCACTTCCTCCCCTTATGTACCATAAGGTCATACATGCAGAATAAATGTAGTCACTTCATGAACTCTGTAATCCATGCAGGCCTCATCTGTCTTCCCGGGCCAGAGGCTGTGCCACTGGAGATTCCTCCTGCGTCTTGGCCCACCCCATCTCCATTTCAGTCACCTTCTCTTTACAGAGGTTGGCAGGGCAGCACTGGCCATAATTTTTTGTTCTCCCACAAAAGACAAGAAGGAAAACCTAGGAAGCTTCACCATGTACTTCACCCCACAGAACTGAGACAAGTTCCTCCTGGCCTAGAATCACTGCCAGCTTTGCCCTAAGGAGACACCTTCACACCAGAAGCAAAAGCCAAACTTAGTTCCCAAGAACCTGGATTTTGGATTGGATTTTCCCAGAAGCAGATGTGAGCCAAGGACTTCAGCACATATGATTACTTTTGAAGGTGAAGGGGTATCAGGAGGAAGTGAGAAGGGAAAACATCAGCAGAGCTTGTGTCCTCTAGTCGATTGCCCCAGTAGGAAACAGGCTTAATCCCAGTGGGAACTCTGGGAAAACACAAAGTGCATGCATCAAGTGTGTGCCTTACATTATCTTGCCCAAAGGGAGAAAGAGCTGGGGTATTTATACACCAACCCCCATCTGCTGCAGGAACATTCCTTCCTCTGACTTCTGGTCTACCATAAGGCAGGGATGCACACAAAACCTTCAGGCAAAGGAATACAGGTGTCCAGTGGGTATGGGTGATGGATATGATCATGGCCATGATGGCCCCAGAATCCCACATCGTGCTACTAATCAGATACATCCCTTAACTTTTCTGACCCACACCTAAATTCCCATCTGAAAAGCAGTGCCACCAAACTGACCCCACATGCTTATCAGGTGAGATTGAAGCGAGACAATGCTGGGAACTACTAGAGAAGGGATAAAGCACTGTAAGGTCATTAACCAGGCAGCGCCCATAGCAATGGCTAGGACCTGTCATGGGTGAAAGCTCTAATAGAGATGAGGAAGATGCAGGCTTTGCATCTGCAAGACTCATCATAGAGCACCAAGGGGAGGCCCATCGATACTCAGGATCGCACCTGACTGAGCGTGTGGTGGGCAGGTCGCTCTGCCTAATTTTCCAGGGCACAAATTCAGCCTGCTTCATCAGTGTTCCAGCTCAGGGAAATCAAGTCACTTTAACAAGGTTATTGTCACTTATGCAAGACCAGAAAGAACAGCAGAAAAGGTATCAACAATCCTTTTTTCTCCCAACCCAGTCCAGGGAGACATTTGAGTTATGTCCTTGGGATGGATAAGCAGAGAAACTAGAGCACTGACTCATTTCCCAAGCAGGACTGGGATTCCTTGCTTTTCCCTCAGATCACAAGATTAACAGGAGTTCTATGCTTCCCCAGCCCTAGGCCTCTTGTTTACCAGGGACTCAAACACAAACACAGACATTTGATGTCCTATAAAATGGCAGTGCGAGAGGTTGACATCAATGGATGGGCAACAGCTACATGGGTAAGGAATCTGGATTAATCTAGTAAGCATTCAGCTTCTCTAAGGAAAACCCCAGAGAATCTGTGATTAATCCCAGTAGGGATCTAGGACCCACAGATGGACACATTCTTCCCACCCTTCCCACCCCACCACCTTACACTTTTTCATATTCTCTTGGACTGAAAGCAGGTCACTCTCTTAGCAGATACTTCCAAACCTAGAAGCCTACGCACTCCAGAAAAATGATGGCACGTGCTGGATCTCTCCTCACTCCCAACCCTCAGGGCAATCTTAATCTGGAATCCAGGAATGCGGCATTTATCTTTGGGTGGGCTTGAATGCCTGCAACTACTCTGCAAAATCTAGGTCCTCATTTATAGCTATGATCATCAGATCCTCCACAGACTTAGGGTACCTTGAGAATCAGAAATGATCATTCTAGACAAAACAATACTTGGAAAGATATGGAATGGTGAGGGTATGGTCTGGGGAGGATTCCAGTGGCAATGGGCTTTTCTGGTGACCAAGGCCAGAAAAAGAGAAACAGATAAAGGGGTACCTTCTTTAGTATCCTGTCCAGGTGTCTCTGGTAGGGATTAAAAGTAGATTTATCCAGTTATGGAATCCATCTTCAGCCATTAACTTTGAAATAGCTATCTTTAAAAGTCAAGCACAGTTTACACTAACTGCATAGCATGTCCATGTCTGTTTGGATATGAACAGAGATTACAATCCCTTAAACCTCCCACTAACTCAATACCTCAGAACAATCTGAAGTACTGGCTTTATACCCCTAGCAGAGGACAGGCAGATGATCTAGAGACAAGGGATTAATAAAGTCTCATGGCATTCAGGGTGAGGACAGTTCTGGGGTTCTGGACAGCCAGGTCACCTCTCAAGGCTGCCAGTGGTTTCAGATGTGCCCTCTGCATGAACTCTTGGCTTCTGTCCTCATTCTTCTTCATTTTCCTTTTGACTTTTGGAGGTCACATGGTCTAGTGTTCTTGCTCTTCCAATGAAGAAGCAAGGTCGAGAAACTTGGAAAAATTTTCTATAGTCACATGGAGTATTGGACATGAAGATAATGAGCAGGAGTTCCCACCAGGGCTTTTCCCACTGGGATGTATCCCCTTATTTCTCTGAGAAGTGGGAGTCTACTTTTTTTCCTTTCCTTCTCTTTGCTTCCCTTCACTTCCTTTTTCTTTCCTGCCTTCCTGTCTTTTTTTCCCCTTTCTCTCGGTACCGCTCATCTTTGGTTTTCTGAACCTTTGATACCATAAACCAGTAGGGCACACTACCCCTCCCCTCTCCCTATCCCTGTTTTACTTTCCATCAGGTGAAAGATGGACTCAGGGTGCTGCCTCTGCAGAGACAGTGACAGTGGAGCCAACACTGGCCAGCAAGACCAGGAAGGTTCCAGATGAGGCCTCTGAGGTCTTCCAGGGTGGAAATGAGGTTGTGTACATCAGATCCTCTCTGAGGAACTCATCACCAGTCACAAACCAAAACCAGACCTAAAAGCAACACTGTGAGAAGAGAAAAGAGCAAAGACAGGGAGCCAAACTGCAAAGCCTAGCAAAGCCACAGCCAGGACCTCCCATTCATAAAAAAGGCCAAGGAATTAACTATGCTGGATCTCCCCTGCCCTCCTCTTTCCCTTTCTCCTTCTTTTTCTCCCCTGCCCTCCCTTCTCCCTTTCATTTTTTCTTTTTTCAGGAACCAACACAGGCATGCGCCCTCTCTGTGTAATTCATTTCCCTCTTGGTCCCATCCAGCCCCGAGCCACCACAGGAAATGGTGAATCAGAAGAACTTTCCATAGCTAGGTCCAAGTATTTGCCCTCTGATGCCATCTCACGAAATCTGTAATTCTGGCATCAGAGAGAAAGCAGGGTGTGCCCTTGTTTCTGTTTCCTCTGCTTGCTGGTGCTGCGCAGGTACAAGCGAAGCCGGCTCTGTTTTCCAGTTTCTCCCAGGGAACCTTTCCTGCCCGTCATCATCCATAACCCAGGTGGCCAGCAGGGCTCAGGCAAAGCAGGCCCAGCTTTCCTACTCTAGGAGTCTGTGGCTCATAGCAAACAGACTCAAAGCAAACATTTTCCAAGGCTTTGTCTGATTGTTTGTCTTTTTGTTTTCTATTTTTATAGAAAACAGAAAGACAACACATGAAGCCTGTCCTGAGACAGCATGACCTTGATTCCTCTTGAAGCCACTTGCTTCCCTTGTTTCCCAGTTTGCTCTTCATCCTAGAGCAGAGAGCATCCCTCACCTTCGAAGGGCCGATGTGGCCTGACCAGAGGGCCACGGGTGGGGGATGTTCCTGCCCCTCTCCTGTGCTTCACAGTGCTTTACTTGCTTGCAACGCTTCCTCTCTGGTCACCTCACAGCCTCACTCCTGCTTCCACTTCCGTGTCTCCTCCCCACGTTAGCTCATCCTAGGCCTAGGACGAATCCTAAGATGCTCAACAATGCTTAACAATGAGGTACAGGGTGCCTGGGGTACTCACTGACTTCATCTGGCAAGGGGTTTCCAGCCTCAGATCTAGGACGTGAACTGGACCTAGGGTCCTCCCCTGCAGGAGCCAGGGGAAATGTCACTAAAACCACGGGCAACTGAAGGCTCTCACCTATACTGAGAATGTGGGGATTGTTGCCAGGGGGTGGAAGGGCTGCCCTGTGTTTGGGTGATGAATTATAGGGCTTACCAGTAATGGTGACCCCACGAGATGGACGTCTGTCTCCCAGGAACTAACAAGGGAGTGATGTCCCTGGCCCCTCTCAGTATCTTCTGAGTTGACCCATCTCCAATTCTCAGGGCAAAGCATGCCTAGTCCCAGGTCAGGTTTGCAGTGCAGCCTACAGTGCTCTTTTCCTGTTCAGTGATGTTGGCTTTGGTTTAGATCTAAAATGCTCCCCACCCCTGTCCCCAGTCCTCCTCGTCTCCTGTGTGTGCAAGATGACTGTGTCACAGTGGAGGGTGGTGGTGTGCTATATCCATCAGTAGTTTCCTCCATGGATGAACTCAGGAACTGAATGTGCTACTTGCATGCGGGGCTTGGTTGAAGGAGATGGGTCCCTGGGTTGTGACCTGGAAGAGTGTATTCTTGTCCCTCATTTCTCCTTTCTGTCTCTCTGTTCCCTGGCTACCATAGATGAGCAGCCTTTCTCTGCCATATCCTTCCATCATGCCATTTCTGCCTTGGAGCTAGCTGACCATGGACTGAGCCCACTGGAAACTATAACCCAAAAAACCTTCTCCTGCTTTAACGTGTGAGTGTCAATATCGTGTTTCATCAATGGGAAAGTGAGTAAGGCACCGTCTTTTCCACAGAGTCCAGCTGCTGGAAGGTGGCAGGGTGGACACTACTGGTATGCTCAACTGCTCCTCAGCCTTTGCCCTCTTGATGCTTTCCACCTCTCAACACTGGCATCTTTTTCTTCTCCAAACTTGTGAGACACAGCAATGCCCAGAATTCCCACCCTCTCCACTTCCAGCAGCCCTCAACCAACAACAAATGGAATCTGGACATGCAAATGCTTGCTCCATACTCCAGGGATAATAAAATGCTGAGAGACATGTCCTACACTGTCTTCCAGCACCCACAGCAGGGCAAATCTCAGCCAAACTGCCACAAGTTTCCTTTTCTTCCTTGCTTTATGCCTAGATAGATGACCTACATTCAAATCCTTGCTCAAGATCTCTGTCTGAGAAAACTGACATTCAAGCAGGCAAGAGTCATGGAAGAAGAAAGAAAGCCCAGGTTCTTGTAAGTTGATATCTCTGAGCTTCTGTTTCATCATCTGTAGTCAAGGGTCAAAATAATTCCCAACTGACTCATGCATGGGCTCAACCTCAGGAATCAGCGCTATGACCTCCCTCCTGGCCCAAGGTAAGGGCTATGTTTCTTTGCTTGATCAGCTACAGCTATGTTCCAAAGGGACTTGGATGATGCAACTCTGACCCTGTTTCCTGGACCTGAACTTTGGCCGCTGGTTTAGAGACCCAGCAGTGAGTTTACATCTCCTATTTTCTGCTGGGCTAGGCTGGAAGGACATTCTCACTCCATCTGATTTGGAGGTGGAGGGATGACAGCACCCTGAAGATTCCTGGCACAGAAGTATGACTTACAGAGCAATAAAACTCTCCAACCTTGGGAAAACTAGGCAGACAGTTGGCCATAGTCTTTTAAGAGGAGGTTTCTATCTACAGACTGTCCAGGTCTACACCATGAAACCACAGCATCATCTCACCACTCTTCACATGGCCTAGTCCATGGCTGGAGCACTTCTCAAGGTGGAAAAATGTTTCCATAGATGGTGTGAGTTCCTGGAAAGTTCTGACCAAGGTCACTTTCTGCTCTCCCCAGGAAATGTCAATGTCTCTCCTATCTGCCAGATCTCAAATAAGGTGGAATGTACAATAAGGTCAGTGATATCAGCCATCACTGATAACTGACAAATGTCTTATGTGCTGTATGATGCTAAATGCTATGAGGAAATTAAAACGTGAACAGAAAGTAGAAACTTATGGAATAAAAAAAATGTGCTCATATCAGGAATTACCTCAGAGTTCCCAAATAGTCATTGTGTAAAGCTTTATACCCACTGCAATGGTTTCACACACTAATCAATTTCTGAGTTATTTTTAAGGATTTAACATTTTCTGATTTAATTTTTCATTGTGGGATAATTTGCCAGGGGAACATGCCTAGGCTGTCACATATAGTCCAAGGAGTTTTCACAAATGTGGGGTCCCCCCCGCCCCCCGGTCACCCGCAACCCATAAAGCCACAGAGCATCTCCATGACCTAGATGGGTCATTTGTGCCCTTTCCAGCCAACCAGGTGCCATGGTCCTGTGTGCCTAAGCATCTCAGGGTGTTTCTTGAAAACAATGGCATTCCCATAACATAGGCACTACATGATTGTCAAAAGATGAAAATTAGCAGGAACACCATTACTATTCATCCAGTCTACAGACATTATTCTTTTTGCTCATCATCTTACTGCTTCACATAGGAAAGGAAAAGTATTTGCAGTCCAGGATTCAACCAGGACTCATGTGATACACACCCTGTTCTGTCTCCTCCTGCCAGGACATTTCCTCAGTTGTGCTTTGTCTTTGATGCCCTTGACATTGTGGAATAGTACTGACTGGTTGTTTGGTAGAACACCTCAACTTTGGTTCACCTAACCATGTCTTGTAATTATATTCAGGTTATGTATTTCAGACAGGACAGGTCCAAAAGTGGTGCTGTGGCTCTCCTAGGACACAATGCCCATCCTTCTTTGGGGGCACAGTGCCATATATCCCTGCCTGGTGACACTGATTGCAATGCTCACTCAGGGCAGGGTCCACCAGGTTCCTCCACTGCAAAGTTATGATAGTTTCCTTTGTAATAAATTAATCTGTATTCTGCTGGATAGACTTTGAGACTATGTAAATATTCCATTCTTCAAGCACTTATCTACTAGATTTAGGATTCATTTACAGTTCTTGCTTAGAACAGTTACAGTCATGTACTAATTTCTGACAGGGAAATGTTCCAGGAAATGTGGCCTAAAGGTCTGCGGGTGCAGCTCAGTGGTAAAGCACTTGCCTCAAGTGCACCAGGCCCTGAATTTCATCCCCAGAACCACAAAAAATTTTTGTAAAAAATAAAGAAATAAAGAAATGCATCCTATTGCTCCTGGAGTCATGATGAACAAAGCACAAGAAAATGACACAGTCAGGTGACCTCCTAGTAAACATGGCATAGCATGGCATATTGGCTAATGGGGAAATTTTTGTAAATAGAATGAGTATACTAAAAAATAACAGTAAAAGTATAGTATGGCAAATGCATAATCCAGTAACATAGTCATTTATTATGATCAAGTTATACATACTGTACACAACTATACTGCTATGATTTTACATGACCAACATTGTGATAGGTTTGTTTATACCAGCATCCCCAAGAAACACACCAGCAATGCATTATGTTATATGACATCATGATGTCCATGGTGTCACCAAGTGATAGGAATTTTTCAGCTGTTATAATCTCATGGGACCACATAAGAGATGCAGTCTATTCTTGACTGAGACATCTGTACATGACTGCTCTAGTTTCGATCTTCACTATCCCCTCAAAGGTCCATGTGAAAGGCTTGGTCCCAAGGAGGAACTACTGGTAGGTGGTACAGCCTACAGGAGGTGGGGCCTAAAGAGAGGTTCTTAGGTCATTGGAGGTATGTCCATGATGGAGAATATGGAATTTCAGTGTTTTCCTCTTTTGCTTACTGGCCATGAGGCAAGTAGTCTGCCTACCATATGTCCCAACTATTACCATCAGCACACCCACCAGAGACCTAGAAGTAGTGAGTCTGCTGAATCATGGACTGGGATCTCTTTTTCCATGAAACAAAACAATATTTCTCTTTATAAGAAAATCACATCAGGTATTTTGATAGAGTGACTGAAAGCTAAGACAGGAGCACACGACTGTACTATGATAACGGTTGCCAAATGGTAATCTGTCAAATGCCATCATTTATCCTACTCAAAGGAATTTTCTCATTCCCTTTGTTTATTCACTCATCCTAATGTGGATGCAGACTCTGGTTTTATTGTGCGAATTATAACCTGTTACCATCATTGTTTATTTGGATGTTCATGTTTCAGATTTGGACAGTCAGAGTGCCTTCAAATTGGCCCCTGCACTTTAGACACATCAGGACTAGAAAATTCTCCTGGATGCTGAGAGATCCTGACTCTGTTTTTGTTTTAGAATAGACCAAACTCTTCTGAAATGCTCATCTTTAAATAGAGCATCACTTGGCTACACTGCTGGGTGTTAGGGCCAATGGTTGTCATGGCTACTTGCTCCTGAAAGAAAGCCGAAGCCAGTTTGTCTGGGCTACAGAGAGAATGGGGAAGGACTCATCGAGCACTCGGAAGAAGGACCAATGCCTGGAGCATAGCTGAATTCAGAGGCCCACTTCTGGGGATGCCAGCCAGCAGGGTAAACAGAGGGCACACAGCAGGGTCCGGAGGCAGCATCACACTGAGAGGGCTGTAGGGGGGCTGCAGATACCCGGCCAATAGCATGTGCCAAGGAGGACTGTGCTGGGTAGCCAGCAGCAGGAAAGTAAGATGACAGCGGTAGAGGACAAGCAGTAGCAGGCCAGATTCCCAGGACAATCTTTTAGCGCTGCTTTAACCCTGTCTGCCCCATTTGCACTCTGGCCATCCCTTGTCTATCTTATAGCGCTGGCCTTCATCGCCACTGATGACCAGACTGTCCTCAGTAGATATATCTGCCATTGATGGTTAAAAAGAAGCCAGCATTCCTCTAGCATAAGTTTTGTCCCACTCACTTCCACCAAGGTGTTAACTAAATGGATATGCACACACCTATTCTTCACCATAAAGTCAACTTTCATAACCATTTATTCCAGGAGCACAGAGTTTATCTTTCCAACTTTACAGTGTCATGTCCTGAAGTCATAAATAATACTTCTTTGAAGTTTGTGGTTTGGAACACAAAGCCTGTCACCCAGCAGATGTCCAGTGATGGCAGTGGTCGCCCACTGCTAAGGAACGTTCTGAACAGGATGAGGTTCCTCAGATGGCATGGCCAACTCTCCAGTGCTGAGTGGTCTTGGGCACAGAGTTATGGAGAGCTCGGCTTTCGTCTGTGATGTTTCAAAAGCCTCCCATCAACCCTTTCATGAATCTGGCTAAGAAGACCAAGGTCAACTGATTTTCATTCCTGTCTCTTCCCTTTCCCAGTAAGGGGTGACTCCCCAAGGTGGTGAGGCTGAAAGTGGAGGTCATGGCTAGACCCCAAGCCTGGCTGTCTACTAGAAAACTGCATGCTCCATCATCTCCCATGGACACTCACAGAGGGAACTTCTTGCCATTTGTCCCTACTGGGCAAAACAGGATTAAAAAAGCAACAACAAAACAAGCAGGGCGTTCTCTTCAGCCTGTATGTTAAGAATAAAGGCTCTGTTTCACTCCAGTGAAAATTTCAAGCTTCAATTATCTCTTTACAAATTAATTGTCTTTTCTCCTCTCAGGTTCCAAATTTCAGACTGAGGAAGAGTTCCTCTTGAAGGAGCTAATCTGTTCTTGGTGACCACTGTCCAAAGGGTCATAAGTACAGGACACTGCTCAGGCAACTCTACCTCCTGCCCTCCAGTTCTCAGCTGCCCAGCATGGTAACCACTAGCTAAATGCAGCCATTGTACACTGGATACAAATTAAACAAAGTTCAAAATGTAGCCTACCAGCTGCACCAGCCCTGCGTCAAGTGTGCAGCCGACAAAGCAGCAGCTGGCTATTATACCAGAGTTCAGAGGGCATCTGTCTCTGGAAGAACTTCTGTCACAACTGGCACATTGAACTCAAAAGAGAGAGCTTGAGGTTGGCCTCTTGGGGACTGTCTCCATGTGTGTCCATGGTGGTGATGGCCGTGGGTGGCGGTGGGATGTGGGGCATGGACAGCTGGGAGTGGGAGGTAGGAAGGGAAACCATTTGACCTTTATCTTTCTTCTGACCTGCTACCTTCAAGTATGTTCCGCTACCCATTTCTCAAAAAGGAGAAGCCTTTCCTTCATTAAGAAGCATAAGTGGTAGTTTCTATGTTTTCCCTCGCCTTTAATAACATAAGTTTTAGTCTACTGAAGATCTCTCTATGTTCACAGATGACTATTTATTAGCACTGAGGATCTCTGGAAGAAAGAAGGTCAGTTCAGTGAAGGCCCCTTCGGGGGATGATGAGTTTGATTACTGCACTGGTTTTGGGGGCCAGGAACAGGATCCTAGGATAAGCTCTAGTGATTAAAGATACATGTAGAAGTCCAGAACCTACACATTTACTCAAAGACCCCTTAAATAGAGGAAGCACGCAGAAAGAAAACCCTCCATAGGCCTCCCTTCAGGATGAAAGTAATCCACTGGGGATAATCACCCATTCACCTCTGTCACCGGCTGACAGCTGTTCTTTAAAACAGTCACCTCCATGTCCTGAAGGCTGGGATAACAGTTAGAGAAAGACAAGTCACTGCAGACATGAATATTCATGAGAGGCCTTGATGACTGTTTTGCCCCTAATGAAGTTAATCTTCTTCTCCACTGAAAATCAGGACCTGGGCAATGGAGTAGAAAAACAGGAACCCATTCTCACCCCAACCACCACCAAAAACAAAAACGTAAAACAAAGACTTTGTCAAACTGTATTATAACAGCTTCAAAAAATAAGGAAAAATCACAGGGCGAATTAATCACAAGGAGAGGGCAGGTAGAAAGATGGATTTCCTGTATCAAGGAAGTCCCTGCCAAACCTAGAAGAGGTTAGCAAAGGGAGAGTTATTTTTAAGATTTGTAAAGTTTGAATTGGCTTAAATATAGTCCTTGCCTGAAGGCAGGGGAAAAAAACTAGATAATAAATAATACCTGGGCCCACATGTCAGGAAAATGTCAGAAAGAAAGGAAAAAATCTTCATGTTCCCAGGACAGTGCCCTGACCCAGAAAATAGGTGCCCTGTGCTACCGATCAAGTATGAGCCTTACGCAGGCTCCCAGGGGCTGTGGGCAGCGGGGCTGGGGTACTGCCTGTGCTGCTCTCTGCAGACAACACTTACTCATTATAGCTTTGGAAGTGAACTGCTGACACGTTTTTAATCTTATGAACAGTGTGAGCAAAGTATAATTAGAAAAACTTCACCATTTTTATTGATCCATAGCATATAATTTAAGTAATAACTGTGCTTTTCTTACAGCAATTAAAAAATCCCTTACTGCTCCATTCTAGCCAGATTGCTGCCTCAACTTTCCTGAATTCCCTCCCTTCTAGACACCTCACTAAAGCCAGTAGAGAGTGTAGAATGTAGAAGAGAGGAAAGAACCTCTACAGAGGAATGGCCAGCTCTGGCCAGGGATCTGTTTCCTGCAATAGCTACTGTGGCAACCTGGAAACCGAAGGTGACCAGGCTCACTCAGGGGACCATGAGGACTCAGATTCCAGGGACCACCCCTACTGGTCCTGACTGCATAGGTCTAGGCAGGGTCTGGAGTTTACATCACTTCCCACAAGATGCCAAGAGTGTTGGTGGCTGCTACCCTGGAACGGACCCTTGATCCCTGATATCCCCAGATGTCCGTCTAAAAGGAGTCAAGTTGAAGAGGTGGGCAGGAATACCATGGAGCAGGGACCAAGGAGGCTCCCCAAAGTGGAAATGGGGAGCCTGGGCTCAATTCATCCACAAGGCAGGGGGCAGGTTTGCTCTCACAGAAGAAGAGAGCCCAAGATGCATCAGTAAGAAGTATAAAAAGGCTTACTAGGCAGAATGTTAAAGGTACACACTTCAGAAAATGGAATGTGGGCCCAAGGGAGAGGCAGAGGGAGACAAATAGGGAGAGACAGAGGGGGAGAGAGAGGCAGAGGGGGAGGGAAAGACAGGGGTCTTGTGGTCAGGGGCCAAGGTTTTGTATGTGCACTCGGTTCTCAAGATTTGCACTGTAGAATGTGGGTTCCTAGAGGGCAGGTTGTGTTCAAATGTAGGTCATTCACTTGCAGTGGAAGCTGAGATCCTGTGTGCCCTCCAGAAGGGTTTTCTTAAGGCCAGACAGGAGGAAAAGACACAGGCCCAGGCCCTAGGAACTCTTCAGAATGAGTTCCCTGGCAGGGTAAAAGCTGAGTAACTTTGCACCCCGCAGCTGCAGTTTTTCCTAAAAATACAATTTTGAAAATACCTTTCCACCTATCTTTATTTCCTCTCTCCTACCTCCTTCTCCTTTCTTGCCTCTGGTATCAAGCCCAGGGCATTCCTGGAGCTATGGGCCCCACGGAGGAGTCTGTCTCAATGGACTCTGTACAGAGACAGGCCCTGACAGTCTCTCTTTGCTTTACGGCTGGACTTTCTCCTTTCCATTGCTTCTGCAGCTTCCCAAGTACACACCCCTGTAGCAGGCAGCTTGCCAGATTCTTGCCCTGCAGATGACAGCACCACTCAAAGAAGCCTGGGCCTGGGTAAGTTTCCCAGGCAGCCCTGAAGCTGCTGGGGTGCAAACATCAGCTGCCCCAGGGAAGCCTAGAGCCATGTGTGGACACCAGGCCTGGCCGCAGAAGGCCAAGCTCTGTTCCCCATTAAGAGTTGGGCCCCACTCATTCAGGAGCCCACTTCCCTGCTGGCCAAAGACAGGGTCTTTGCTGCACCTCCAGCTCCCCGGCCCCAAAGGCAGGACCTGACCTCCCTACAGACAGGAAGCCACTCAGCGTCAAGCACATCTCCTGCCTCCAGCTCCTCCCTGAACGCACAGCCTCATTACTCCCGAGAAAACAGCATCTTTGCAACTAGATCCAAAGGCCCTGCTCAAGTTGCAAACTGACCCTGGAGTTGTTTTCATTCTCCAGGAACTATTTTTCCTGGCATATGTGTAACACACAAAGGAAAAAAAAAAACTCCCCCCTTTTTTTTAACATCCAATACAAAATAAGCGATTGTTAAGGCTCCACACAGTCTGCGTAATTCTCTCGCATGCTCTAAAAACAATGAGCCCCATGAGGGTGTGTGTTCCTTGGCCTCAGCTTGTCTCCTGGGCTGGGCCCAGTGTACTCTGTCCCTTCCTTCCACACCCGTCACACCATGCCACGGTGGGCCACAGATGGGCATCCCCAGCAGGACACACAGGGCTCTGGGCATCCTTTCATCATGGACCCGGAGCAGAAGGAGCTGCCTTTATTCTCAAGTGGACGATTTTTTTCCTTCCTTAATGCTGCAAATACAATAGGTTGCCAGGTCTGGATGATGGATTAAGTAAATGCACTAAGCCTTTGACATCTTACATAAAGCTCACCAACTTCCCAGGCAGAGACTCTGCCCTGTAACACAACTATGCTTCCGTGCCTTGGGCGGAAATGGTATAGCTTTGGCCAAAGAAAGAAAAGAAAAGGGCAGTGTGGTCAGAAGGACTCAGGGCCTGCTGGAGGCCAGCACTGCCCCACAGGCCTGTGGCTCAGGCCCCCTCACCAGCGCCTGGTCCCAGCTGGGCAGGAAAAGGCAGTGGAGGGTATAGAGACTGAGAGCAGCAGGATGTGCAAATGGTCATTCTCGGAAGGCTTGGGACCAGGATGACATGTGCTGGTGCCCAAGGTGGGACCCTGTTAGCAATGGTTGCTCAAGTCCAAGCATCCCTGGTGACACAAGGGAAGCCTGGAAGTTGCACTGTTTTTACCAAGGTCACAGCTAGTCTGCTGAGTAATTTCAGCCTGTATTTTTATTCCGAGGCGGATGTTAATAATTTTTAAGGAAACTTTCGACACTCAACAGTATGAGATGACAAGCTGTTTGCCCCGAGGCCCAAGGGGATTCCAGTTGGATTTATCTCTGTGCCCTCTCTTTTGGCTTTCCCAACTACCCATCAGATTCGGGGGGACTTGCTAATGTTGAAACAGTGGACTTGCAGACACAAAGTTGGGTCTTCCAGGCACTTTGGGGGTCTATGTGTGGGGGTCTGCAAACAAGTGTGGCTGACAGTTCTAAAAGATGAACCTAAGAAGACTTGAAAACCCTAGCTAAAGCTTGAACTCCTGGCATAAAGCTGTCTAATACGACTAGGTCCAGGGCAGACTCCAAACATCTCCTTCGGAAGACAATGCAGCAATGAACATTCTCGCCTTCACAGAACTGTCATGAGGACTACAAGAAAAGAGCCGAGGCATAGACTGCCACCTGGCTGAGAACCTAGGAAGCCTGTATTTAAGGGATCAGCATTCCCCTTTGTCACAGAAAAGCACCAACCACAAACAAATAAAGCGCTATATGATCACACACCCAGTAAGTAGTCAAACTCAAATTCAAATTCTGATGATTCTAATTAGGGAGCCCTTTGTTTAAACCCTAGAATGACACATTTCAAATGCCCAGAAAATGTGACAGGTAAGGTGATGTCAGGGTCCATCGCCAGAAATGCTAATGGAAATGACATCTCTGCATTACCAGGGCATGCAAGACTTTGCTTAAATAGGATTTTTCTGGTTATCTAAAGCTTAGCCCTAATTAACAATCAACTTTTTTTTAATGCAGAGATTTTTAATGGAAAGTTTCCAAAAGTAATTATGCTCTTCTCTTGCTGTTTTAAGTACATGTGGACCAGAATTTAAAATCTCTCAAAATAACCCAGGACATTAATGAGTACCGTGTATGAGAATGACATACAAGTGGGTGCTGGCCTCAGTGTGTGATGTGTGTAGCACAGCCCCAAATGGCTGAACTCATTAGCTTTCCCAACTTTTTTTTCTACAATATTTTATTGGGAAAATTTTCAAGTATGCAGAGAAAATGAAATAATGTTACTAACTTCCTAGATTCTACCATGACATTGTAAACCACTTGTTTCATCACATACCTACCCATCTATGCATCCATCAATCTATCTTTTTAAAAAGCATTTAAAAGTACATTGCAGACATCAGCACACTTGTCCCTAAATATCTTAACATGCATCACACATCAATCTGTTTGTGGTATTTTTCGGTTGAGATATGATTATAAAACATACAATGAAATGCAGGCACTTAAAGTGACATTCCCTGAATTTTACAAATGGATACCTCAGTAACAAAACCCCTATCAAGATGCACACCATTATTATACCCAGAAAGTCCTGTCTGCCTTTTCTAGTCAATCCTACTCTCCCTCCCTAACCCTAGGGAACTCCCTGTTACCTCACTGTAGTCAACTGTCATTTTCTAAGAGTCACAGTGTTTCTAATCTGTAACCTCATTTTATCTGTAATTATCTGGGTAGGATCATGGGAGTGATTCTGAAGCCATTTCAAGGAAGGGCATGGGTCTCAGGGTGGCCTTTACTACAACAAGGATCTGGGAGTTTCTAAAATAGCCAGCAGTCTGATTTCCATATAAATGGAATGCTGCTGGATTGTTACAAAGCTTGACCAGCTATCTCTCTGCAAGTGAAATCCAGGGCTAATCTGCAAAAGAACAGAATTTCTATAAGGGAGACTAAAATTCGGAAGGGGTCTGAGGAACTGGATTTGGGAGGAGGATAACTGCTCACTTGACACATCACAAGCTGCCATGTCAAGATACTGCATGTCGAGGTGCTGGCACAGTCACATGTTCCAAGGTTGAATATCCACTTGTTAAGATACTGAGGCATTTACATAGGTGGTTCAGATGTGCAATTTGCCTGTTGGGACAGCTGCATATTCAGATTCTGAGATACTCATAGGTTCAGATGTCAAAGGTGTGAAATTTACATATTAATGTGATAAGATATACACAAATTACAATACTGGAACATTTTCAAATTAAAGTTCTGAGATACTCACAGGCTCAGATGTGGAGCCATTCAGTTCAGATGTTGAGAATTTTCCATGTTGATGGTCAAGACACCCACATGTTACGATGTTAAGATCTTCTCATTCATACGTTTGGTTTCAAATATCAGATGATCGCAGCCAGACCCCAGATAGGGACACTGACTCCATCCATTTCAGCACTATCTATCCAATTTTTCCATGCCCTTTTCCTGTAGTGAATGTATTAACACCACCTTGGCGGTGCTCCATGGACAGTTTCCATCCCTGGCTTAGCTTGCTTCATCTTTCTGCCTGACGATACTCTATGGTCACACATGAGTGCTTGACTTCTAAAATGTTGGGGAGGCCCCACCTCCAGAGACACCCTCAACCCCACCCTTTCTCCTCGCAGGGGCTCAATGGTAAGGGTCTAGAAGGCCTGGGCATGGTACCCAGATCAGAGATGTGTGGCTAATCTCAGACATCAGGCAGGACATGCCCCATGCTGCCACCTTGAAGTGACACCTTACCTCTAGTCCATCACCTGCTTTACCCTAAGGCATTAGAGCTCACAGTCCTTGGTCTAGATTATTATGGGAAATACTAAATAAAACAGTCACACCTCGTTATGACTTTTGTCTAGGTGTCCTTCTTAAGCCTCATGCAGCCATAGACGGAGCTTTTTTAGAGGTGGCTGGATCTAGAGTTTGGCTTTGATTCATGGCACAGTGTTAGGGCTAAGTGTGCTAGGATTAAGCGTGTAAGCACTATCTGCCCTAAGGGCAAGTAGCCTGGGTATGATATAAGGGACAGAAAGAGGCTTGCTGTTCATCACTTGTAGTTGGTCACTTGCTTGCTTTGCTACCTTCTGCCCACCATAAACTGTTTCTCCTCTGTGATGCTACTCTGCAATGCCTTGGAGCTAGTCAATTACAGCCTGAAACTTGTACAAACTGTGAGCTAAGTAAACCTTTCCTCCTTCAACTTTGAGTGTTTGATATGTTGTCTCAGCAACAGGAAAAAAGTAAGATGCAACTGGAACTTAAAGTAATGCAAGTGAAAAACTGTGATACAGTTGCAGCAGGAAGGAGAGCAGCTGAGCTGGCTATGCTAGAGGGCACCTGTCCCGAAGCTGGACCTGTAGTGGTGGTAACTGAACTAAAAAGTGATATGGAGCAGACAGCTACCAAAACTCAACATCAAAATAATTAGCGAGACCATTTGGCAAATCAACTGTTATTTCTAGAACAAATGACTACAAACCGCATGCTCAAAAATAACAGAAATCTCTTCTCTCACATTTGGAAGCCTGAAGTCTAAACTGAGGTACCCATGGGGCCAATGCCCTCCAGGGATGAGAAGGAGGACCCGTTCCTGGCCTTTTGCACTCTTGCAGTTGGGGTACATCCCTCAGCCTGTGGTTGCCTTGCTCCAGTCTCTGCCTCTGTTCCTCTCTAATCTCCCTCTGCTTCTCTCTTAGGGATTTGGGAGGACCTAGAGGGTCTAGCAGATAATCATCTCAAAGTTCTTGACCACACCTGCAAAATGACTTAGTATAATAAAACTGCCATGTGAAGCACTATTGACAGGGTGCAGGGATTACAGCCTGATATCCTGGGGAGGGGGCACCATTTATTTCACTACAACCAGTCAGTAAGGGAATGCACGTGAAAACCACATCAAAGTGCCATTGAAGATGATCAGCCTGCTGGTAGTCAGAAATTTGACTACACCAAGTGGTGAGCACAATGCGGAGCCACAGGGACTCACACCTCCTGCTGGTTACGCTGTAAATCATCCAGTGTAACCACACTGTTTGGTAAAATCTGTGAAAACTAAAAATGCACATAACTTATGATGCAGCCATTCCACTGCTAGCGAATTGCCCCTAACCAGGAATCACCATAAAAAATAACCACTAGAGCACTGCCATGTTGAAAAACTGTAAACAACCAAATGTCCATGAATAAGAAAACATCTAACCAAAATGCAGAATAGTCATGTGACAGGATACTGGGCAGCATTGGAGATAAATGAGCTAGAGCCTCATGCATGGCCACAGCGGGACCTCACACACAATATCCAGGAGAAATGTGTAGACTGACACACACAGGGCAAGTTTACAAATACGCGGCTGACAATTGGTGGTGTTTTGGGATATATACACATGTGGCAAAAGCATAAAACTGTGTATTGAAATCACAAACATCCAATTGTAGATAGAGGTTGGCCCTGAGAGGTCAGGAGGATGTAATTGTAAGCAGTAAACAGGTCACCTAACACTTCTGTGTTAGGGGGTTACTGGGTGCATGGATATGCTTGACACTGTTCCTCAAATGCTTTTATGTCTGAAACATTTTGTCACAATTTTTGTAATGTAGGAGGTGATGTATACTGTTAGTGAGAAAAGCACAGATGATTCTTCTTACTGGAAAGGCCAAGTGGGTAGGAGTTAGTTCTTAAACCATGGGTTCCTAACCTGAGATCTACAGGCCCCCATGGTATCTATGAATAAAATTTAGGGGGGTCTGTGAGATTGGATGATCAAATACATTTTTTAAAAATATCTTCTACCTGAAATGTAGCATTTCCTTCTAGTGTGAATGTAAGTAATACAGCACATAGTACTAACAACAGTCATGACTTATCACCAATAGTGTTTGGGTATTTTACAAGCATATTACAGTGTGGCAGGCATCTTGAAATAGCATTTATGCTCACCAACAATTCAATACAACAGTAGGGCCATCCAGAACTCATTATTAAATGTGTTAATAAAGAAGTGCATAGATTATTCTACCACAAGGTTGTTTATACACTATACTGATAACTGCATTTCAGAAATACCTAGTGTTGTCCTGTGTATTTAAATCAGTTTTTCACCAGACTGCCATGGGATTCCAAACCCCTGGAAAAAGAGAGGGGCCAGGGATTCCCTAGAGGTTGGGGCAGTGGCTACTCAAAGTCCCCAGGGACCCCACAGCCTCAGGAATAAAAACCAAATCTCAGCTCCACGAGGAGAGGAAGTTGCTCTTGTTCATCCCAGGAGATGTAGGGTGCGAAGCCCAGGAATTAAGATGAGCTAGTTTGGAACATGTCGTCCTCCTTATCCCATTGTCTTTGCTCTTCCTTGCTTTCCCTGATTTTAATCAGGGACTACTTTTGCAAAGTATTCTGAACTCTGAATTTAACACAAGAACCGCACTGCAGGGTGAAGTGCCCCAGCCACCTCTGAGCAGCACAGGACTGCGGCAAAGGGAGGCTGAGTTTGGAATTCAGTGATGCAGCTTCCTGCCTGAGGTCTGCAAGATGTCCTGCCTCTGCCCACCCTGGGTGTGGCAGACTAGCCTTGGGAGTCTGACCAGGGTCACAGGATGCCAAGACAGAAAAGAGGACACGGTTGCATCCTGCAGAAGCAGCCTTATCTGCAACTGTGGTGAAGCCACCACCAAAAAGGGAGTGGGAATGTTTGTCCCTTGCTGCAGCCCATGGCGACCTCGGGGTGGGGGGTGCTGGCAAGAGCCTGGCACACAGGAGCCCATAGGCATGCGTTCACACCTATCATTCAGATATTTCAGAAAAACTGAAACCACTTATTTAGTTAACCTTCATTAAATCATCCATTGGCATTATTTTCAATATCATCACAATGTACTTAATGCAAACATTTCTTCTATGAGAACAATAACTGAAATGCTAAAAGAAAAATAGCTTTCTTTCTTTCTTTCTTTCTTTCCTTTCCTTTCCTTTCCTTTTCTTTTCTTTTCTTTCTCCCTTGTCTTCTCTCTCTCTCTCTCTGTCTCTCTCTCTCTACCTCTGCACTGTCTGTCTCTTCCTCCTTCCCTTCCTCCCTACCCTCTTTTTCTCCCTCTCTCTCCCTCCCTACTTATTTATTTATGTGTGGTGCTGGGGGTGGAACCTAGGGCTTCACAAATGCTAGCCAAGCACTCTACCACTGAGTCACATCCCAAACCCCTATTAGCTATTTTTGTATGTCCACCATCCACTGGCCACATGCTGTGTGCTAACTAATTTTATGAGTGCTTTTTTTAAAAATCAACTTTTTGAGCTGTAATTTATGTAAACTGCAGCCATTTAAAGTGTACAACTCCATCACCCCAGAAGTTTCCCAATGTACCTTTGACACCCTTTACCTCATGGGAGGTCCTGTGTTCCTGGATCTGCTCTCTGCTCTTATGGCTTGGTTTGCATTTTTTAGAATTGCACACAGAAAAAGTCATGGTAATTTGTGTCTGCCTTCTTTCACTCCATAGCCTACTTTTGAGATTCTTGTGTATTTCAGGGGTTCACTGCTTTAGTGACTGGGTAGCACTCCACTGTGTGGATGTACCCTTTTTACTTATGCATTGGCCAGCTGATAGATATCTGGGGTTTTTCCAGTTTGAGACTATTATGAGCAAAACTGCAACGTACATTCATGGGTGTATTTTATTTTAAATTTAGTTTCTTTTTTAAAAAGTAAGATCTTGCTCGACTGCCCAGGTTGGCCTTGAACTCTTGGGCTCATGCCATTCTCCTGCGTTAGCCTCCTGAGTAAGTAGGACGAGTACTGCTACTACACCTGGCTCATGTCCATATCTTTTTGTAACCGTATGTTTTCATGTTTCTTGGCTAACTGCTTATAAGTACACTGGCTGAATCAGATAATAAGTGTACATTTTGTCTTTTAAGAAACTCTTATTGGTGTTGAAAGGGGCTGTACCAATTCAAAGTCCTATCTGCTAGATATGACCTTCCCAGTTGTTCCATGTTCTTGTCAACATTTGGTATTGTCTGATTTTAAATTTGAGGCACACTAGCGAGTGTGCAGTAGTAGCTCATGATAGTTTTAAGTCTAATTCCTTGTGAATTAATGACGTTGACCATCTTATTGTAAGTTTACCAGCTTGTCTATTTTTATTAGTCTGGTTAAGATGATAAAGTTTCCTGCATAGGGAAGAAACGTTCTTTTCTCTTACTTCTTCTTCCTTTCTGTGTTCAAGCAGTTTGAAAGATGCAAACCCTTATGGACAAGGATCATGTCTTAACAGTCTGGATCTTTGACACAGTATGTGACACATGGTAGGTATTCAATTAAAGTCTGCTGGAAAAAATGAGCAGACCAATTCAAGTTAATTCTAGGACATAATCTAATAACATTCTTGGGACCTACTAAATTAGAGGGCTAAGCTGTCGGTTTCTCAATGCTGAAGGGCCCAAGACTGCTAATTTTTTCAATTGCTGTGATTAAGCTGTCTCTACTTTCACATCACATCTCTAGGCGCCCCTGCCTGCAGATGACTTACCTTCCGAACTGGGCATCTGAAGCTTGGCAACTGAGCAACTGAGCTTGCAGGAAGCTGGCACAGAAGTCATCTGACTTCTAAACTCTTAACATAGCAGCAAATGGACCTGAGTGAGGGCCTTAGGGCTCTAGATGAGCAAAAAGGAGATTCCTGTATGACAACTCTTCACCACCGAGAGCTGAGGACACCATGTGGAAATGGTGGTCCCAAGCCAGGAAGCAACTTAACGATGAGGCTCACTGCAGACTTAAGGCTTTGTAGAAAAAAACAAAGATAGTGAGATCTGGAGGCAGATATGGCGGCGCACAGGTGTAATGTCAGCACTCTGTGAAGGTGAGCCAGGAGGAACACAAGTTCAGTTCCAGCTTGGGCCAACTTAGTGACTTTAGACACACTGTCTCAAAAAAAACTTTATTCAATACCCAGCGTGTGCGCACACACACACACACACACACACACACACACACATACAAAGAAAAGAGAAAAAAATCTGGGTCCAAGTTTGGACTTGACTTGATTATGACTTCTCAGACCTTCAAAAGCTCATGAATCTGCTGAGGCTCAGAATTCCCACTTGAAAACTTGAGAAACAGGCTGGGGCTCCAGCTCAGTGGTACAGCATTTGTCTGTAAGGCATAAGGCCCTGGGTTTGAGCTCTCGAACCACAAAATAATTTTAAAAATCAGAAAAAATAATACCATCTATATGGGTTGTTCTAAGAATTAAATGAAAAGATGGAAGTAGAAGCTCTCCATACAATGCCTACTCACTGCAACCTTTAATCAGTGCCAGTTTCTTCTGCCCTGAGCAAGGAGCAAGTGGTGCCACTGGTGCTGGCCCAGGACTCTTTCAGTGGCTGGTACTGTCCTGTAACTGCTATTAGAGCTAGGGCTAAGATTCACACTCTCTATATGTCTTCATCCCTGCAGCCCCCGCCCCCAGCAGGCTGTGCTCCAGGGCATCCAGTGACTGATAAATATAAATACAGAAGCTAGGGCCCTTGACTCAGGAAGGTTGACTCGGGGTATGATTTAAGCTACAGAGCTTACTCTGCCTGCAATAGATGATGCCAAGGTCGGGCCTGTCCTGCCTGACATAGCACCCTCCTCTTTTGGCCCCTTTCCTATCTTATTCTGCTTCTCTCACTATGTCACAGATCTCTCCTGAGAGCTCTTCCTCATAAAACATGCTCAGGAACGCCTGTCTCAGGCTCTGCATTTAGGAATTCTACTTAGGAACCCAGAACCTGAGGACACCATTTTCTTCTTGGTGCATTAATGACACCAAGGAAACTAGTTTTGGAAGCCGTGATCTCTGACCACTAGACTTATGGAAGAGACACAGATGAAGTTTTTCATACATTTGGTACCTCCTTGAACCCATGGAGTCTCTGGGTAGTCTTATGGTTAGCCTACTCGAATCAAACACCTGGGGAAACTGAGGTAACTGAACACTTCCTGACACCTTGGAAAGGGTGTACAGATAAAAGCCACACAAAGTGCAATCTCCAGCCTGTGGATCAATGCTAAAAAGATGCTGACACGCAGTCACCCTAGAAATTTTAGGGGAGGCTGGGATTGACAAATGACAATGTCCCTGCTGTCATTCACATGAGGGATAATGAGAAGCTTAATCACTTCTACAGTGACACAATAAACATGGAAGAAGTTCTCTAAATTGACTCTCACGTCTGGACATAAGGGGAAGAGGGAAGAACAAGTGGAGTCAGGGATAAAGGATCAGAAAGTCACAGGAAGGAGGTTCTGCTCCATCACACATCCTGCCTTCAGAAAACAAAGTTGGCCATGACACTGTCACACCAGTGGAGTGGAGGTGAGACAGAGGGGAATTCTGAGCTTTCACTCTGGGGGAAATGATACCCCATTTGAGTGCCTGAAAGGATAAAGGCTCCTGGGGGTGGAGGTGGCAGCAGTGGGTGAGGCTCCTGATGGCTACCACAACCAGGTTCCTGGGGAGGCCCAGGCTGAGGTGTCATCATGTAGAGACATCTCTTCCCACCCCAAGAGACTTCACGGAGGCCAAGCCCAACCTGGGCACAAGATTGTCACACCTCAGAGCATTCAGAGCCAATGGGCGAGGTCTCAGGGGGCTGGATCATACAGAAAGTGGGTGACATTAATCCTGAGACCATGAATTCTCAGTAAACAAGACAAAGAAATTTAAATATTGCATGGTCTTTATACAAGAAACTCAAATACATACACAGATGGTAGGAAACAAGGAGGCAGAATTGTTGAGATAGGGAAGGAATCAGGAGAAGAGGGAGGGGAGAAGGTGGGTATAAAGGGATGGAAAATGAGCAAGATACGATACATACATGTACAAATTTACCAAAACAAATGTAAGCGTGAGGTATTTCAAACATACACTAATCCACAGAAACCATAGGAAGAGATAGAGGGCAAGAAACTCACCTGTACCTGTTGGTAAAGGTCTAAAATTCTAATAGGGACCTGGGCAGGGTGAGTAGAAAACCTACCCTGTGGTCCTCCTCTTTCTTAGAGTGGGAAACAGAGCCATCTACACTTCCAACTGATCCACAGAACTCAAGAAGTCCAAGAAACTTCTTGTCTCCTGGAGTAATCATTGATCCTCATCTTATAACAAAGGGCAAATGAGAAGAACAGCATAACAAGTATCTGCCTCAGTTGGACTCCCCAATCTAATTGTTTACATGAGATCACAACAGTTTAATCCTCTATGCTAATATCCAGCAGTTGCTAACTGGCAATGTTTCCCTGGAGCTCACAGATGAGAAGGATGCTGTGATTGATTACTGATGTCTGGCAGGTGCACAGGAGAGTAGACACCAGCACAGGTGCCACCTATTTGTCACTTTTCTTGTTTGTTTAGAAACTTTTAATGATTTCAAAACTAAACAGTGAAATTATGAGTATATGTATTTTTTAAAAATTCAACATTTTCTAAATACAGTAGCAAACATAATAGTGCTTAATAGAAAGTCAGAAAGAAAAGAATGAAAAAGAAGGACAAGAGTGCCAGGGAATTAAGGAATGAAAAGTAGGAGCCAATTCAGACAAAAATAAATCTGAAAAAGTAATTTTGTATGGTAACTGATCTCCTCCACCAAATTCTATTTTAATCACATACTCCCTTTTTTTTTTTACCAACTGCAGGACAAAATGAAATTTCACATTAAAAAAGTATTTCACATTTTTCATTTATAAACTCCCCAGCTATGAATTCATTCCTAATAAATAGCAGAGCGGTTTACTCTCAGTAATCCCTGGCTTAAGGCAGAGCGGCTGCAGCCAAGAGCTCTGGGCACTGTTCTTCCAGAGCTCCCAGAGCCCACCAGTCAGGCCCAAGTACTCCAGGCCTGTTCCTTATCCTGCTGGGTCTCAAGCTGAACACACCATTTACAAGAATGAGACCATCCTTCCAGCTGAGCACTTAAGGATATTGCCACAGGTGGCAAACCATGTGGTCAAACACCAGCCAGAGCTAATCAGAGGATGAAGAAACCAAAGAAGCCAGAATGTAAGCAACGAAGATGAACTGGAAGTCCAACCATCCGTAAGTGGGTTCTCTAAGGCAGGAGTTAGGTTTAAGGAAAGTCATCATTGGGGAATGAAGGAGACACAGCCGAGGCTGAGTTACCATGCTACAAGGCTGCTATGGGCATTGAGGGTTGCCAGAAAACTTCAGAAATTACAGCCATTCTGCCCAATGCAGCACCAGCACACCAGCCCTGCACGGGGGCGGTCCAAAGGGTTGCCCACCTTCTAGGAGCCTCTGGGATGCTTTGTGGGGCAGCACCGGGGTCTTCCCTGTAGTTGCAGGGCTCCCTAGCTCTCAGGCAAAGGCATCCAGGCCCAGGAACTGGCAGGCATGGGTGACAAGTAATAAGGCTTGAGGGATGGAAGCTGGGCAGGAACAGTATCTAGCACACAGCCCAAGTCCATTAGATGGGGACACACAACCAGTGTGGTCAAACACAAGTCAAAGGCACAGACCTGCACTTGCTGCTGGGAGAGAGACCATCGCCAAGGCTTCCCTCTGTAGTGCCAATGCAGGAGCACCAGCTCTGTGTGCGGGTGGTTTGGGAAAGAACTCAGAAAATGACTTTAGAAATTGCTTCTTGGAAAGAGGGTTTCTACCATTCGCCATATGTGCACTGCTCACCAAGGCTCTGCACAGATGACAGCATCAGGGCACTTGTCCCTAAAAGCAGAAGGGAGGGTAGGAAGCACACATAGACTTCTTTCAAATGAGGGAGGGTGTGCTAGTCATGGCCTGGGAGCAGCAACTACAGCATGAGGACATTTGCCTGGTGGGGTGATCCCAGAAGGCTTCCTTGAGCAAGTGATCATGGAGAAGTATGCCACACAATGGCAGAGAATTTGATCAGGCCAGAGAGGATGGGAGATAATTCTACAAGTGCAGAAGTGAGAGGAGACCTAGCATTTTTGTGGGACCTAGTAGTTTGCAAAACAAGCACTGAATGTGGTGTTCCTGAGCAGGTCCTAGGCAGTGGAGGTGCTAAGGTGACCCAAGCAGGCTAGGGACTGGGGTGCTGAGCAGAGGAGCTGGTCTCCACTGTGGAGGCAGACATCCGACTCTGTGCAGACTCTTGACAGGTGCCTAGCAATCTATGGTTTCCAAGCACCAAAGGCTGAAACTGGGGGGTGACCCGGAAGGCAGAGGTGCTCAGACAGACGGAAAGGGCGGTTGGCAGGAGAGGCGGTGTGTTCTCTGCGGTCTGTCCAACAGCAGAGGTTTCTGCAGTGATGCAAGCGTTCTGTATCTGCAGTGTCCAGTACGATGCCCAGTCACCCAGAGAAAGAGGCATCACTCTGCTAGGCACCACCGCACCTGTGGGAGAAGCCATCTGCGGTGCTAAAATGAGGGCCCTTGGGAGCTTCCATCATCCAGGAATTCCCAGCACGACTGCCTCTAAGAAAGCGAGCCCTCCTCCCGAGGCCCAGCTGAAGTGTGAAGTTCCTTTTGCCAGCCCATAAAGAATGCTTGGAGTGCCACAAAGTGAAACTCCATCCCCACATTGGGGAGTGCTTGGCTTCCAGCAGAGCCCCAACAGATGTCCTGGGGGATGCCAGGTCAATTACCACCTTGTCCTGACCTGCCAGAGGAGCTGTCTGTCATTGATCCGCAGCCGGGCCAGCAGCAGAACACCAGCCAGTGATGGCGGGAGGCTTGCCTGAGTCCAAGTTAAGTGCTCTGCTCAGCAGGAGGGGTCTGGAATGCGCTGCAGGAACACAGCTGTGAGCATGCTGCAGACTCAGTGCCCTCACCTTTGCTGGCCTACCAGGGGCCAAGGCGGGCTCAGCCCCAGCATCTCAAGCCCACTGCATGTCAGAGGCTGGCTGACCTGGGACTTGGTGGGCGAGGGGCTGACCCCTAGACCCAAGGACCTGCACCACACTACATGTGGCCCCAAGAGCAGCGTTCCTGATTGCCGTGACAGCATCCTTGAACTCTTCACACTGGACTCTTCGCTTCTTATGGGAAAACAAAAGACTCTGCTATAACTGATTCTATAAGTTCATCACTCATAAATATTAATTTTTTAAAATTACATAATATTTATTTTATTTTACTCATTTATTATGAGACTTTACTTTTCACAGTGGTTTTAGGTCCTTAGAAAAGCTGGACAGAACTCATATTGTTCACAAATCCTGCTCCAATGCTCTTGCACAGATAGATACATTCATAACAAATGATTAGCTGATACTGATTGATTATTATTAACTAAGGTTCATAGCTTACTTTGGGTTCATGCTTCATGCTGGATCTTCATGGGTTCTGACCAAGGCAGAAGGTCACATACCCTTAGAGTATCATACAAAATACTTGCTCTGCCCTAAATTCCTCTGCACCCTACCTATTTCTCCCTCCTTTTCCCCTTCCTCTTGGAACTGCAGGTAGCCAGTGATCATGTCACTGTTTCTGTAGTTTTGTCTTTTCCAACATATTACATGGTTGGAGTCATACAGTGTGTGGCCCTTCCAGATTGGCTTAGTTCTCTACCAATATCCATTAAAGGTTCCTCCAATATCTTTTCAAAAAGGCCGAACAGTGCATCTCTCCTGATGGCTGGATTACATCCACTTGCATGGGCTTTTCATGGTTTATCTACCCACACAAAGGACATCTGAGTTGTTTTCAATGTTGGCATTCTCTATCCTGGCCCATTACTTCATGCTAGGATTTTGGTTGAGATTTCATTTAATCAATATCTCAAGTCAGTAATAACTGACATCATAACAATATTGAGTCTTCCTATTCATAAACATGCAGAATATTTCTCCATTTACTTCTGCTCTTATTTCTTTCCTAAGTTTTGTGATGTTCCTCATATAGATCTTGTAGCTGTTTTGTTATTTCCTTTTGTGTGTGTCAATGTAAATGGTATTGTGCTTTCAATTTCAAATTCCAGTTGTTAGTTGTTCTCCAGGAAAAAAGTCTCTTGTATCCTAGTATCCTATTAGTTCCACGAGTATTTTTGTCAATGCTTTGAGATTTCTCTATAGGTAACAATATCATCTGAAAAGTTTTATTTCTTCTTTCCAAGTCTGTGTAGACTTATTTCCCTTTCTTGTCTTATTGCATTAGCTAGGGTTTGTATGAAGATATTAAATGGAAGTGGTGACAGTGATCTTTCCTGCCTTGTTCCTGTTCTCAGAGAGAAAGCATTTAGTTTCTCACCATCACTTTTAGTTCTCAGCCCTCATTTAATGCTAAGCGGTGGGTATTCCACCCGCCTTTCCCTGACTCCAGCTTCTCCTCCTCTGAGGGCTTTCGTGGCCACGTGGCAGGTTCAGCCCACTGCCTGGAGGAGGTAGGATTGCTGGGAGCTGATTCTCCCAGAAGCAACCCTCAACCATGGAGGACAGGAGTTCATGAACAAGAGATCCCCAGTATTCTCACCCTGCTGAGAGAAATACCAGTGGTCTCTGCGGGTCCCCCATGATCTCTAATGGGCAGAGCTCACTGCCCATAGAAGTAACCTACTTACTCTTGCATCCTTTGCTGGTGCCCACATTTACCTATTACTTCCCAGGGCCCTACCAGTGTTTCTGGATTTATCTCCTCTATAAACCAGTTGATCTTGAATTCTAGTCTCAGAGTTAACTTTTTGGGAAACCCACTCCAAGAGCAACACATGTACATATACAATGCTATATCTAGTTTCCTCTGGCTCAGAATAACTGCAAGTATTGTTCAAGACGCAACTGTGATTCCACCAGAAAGCCAGCCAAATAGATATTCAACATCATGTAGCTTCAAAAATAACGTTAACAGTCAAAAATTAACTTTAGAAAAGGTAAAAGGCAAGCATTTTAAAATGAGGTCACAACTCTCTTGGCTACAGCCTTCTATCTTCACTGCTCTTCCCCTTGCTGCCCACTGTCCTTCCTATCACTAAAGGACGAGGGGTCCACACACACTCATTTGTTTCTCCAACCCAGAAACCACTGCCCTGAAGGGAAATCTTCCATAATTTTTTCTAAGTTCAGAGAACACAGCTTATTACTAATGCTATAGCAAAATAGAAGTTCAAAATCCCCCTGGCTGTGGGTGGCAGTCCAAAGGAAATACAACCCAACAACTTCAGAAAACATGTCCGGGGCCTGACTCCCCATGCTCCAAATTTCTACCATGCCTACCACACCCATCCTCATCCTTCTTCCTTTATAGATGAGAAACCCACTATCTAGCCCATAAGGTCCTCCCTCCATCATCTGGCCTCATTGATTGCACCCAGCAAAGCTTCCCAACACTCCCTGGTCCTTCCCTCTGTTCTAGCCAGAACCCAATTCACACTCTGACTCTGACAAAACTGTTCTCATGTGGTGCCAGCCCAACCAAGGCAATGGTCTCTGTTCTTCCTTTTCTGCACAGTTTCAAAAATCCTCATAAAGTCACTGTCCTCAATGAACTCTTACTTTCCACTCATCGTTTCTCTTTCTCCCCCATCTCTCAAAAAAGTAAAACCACACAATTCAACATGATGACTGCCATAACAATGAGATACAGCAGGCTAACCAGTACCATTGCTGGTACTTGCTAAACATTCATTATTTCACCTTCCCTCATATCTAGCTGCTAGCTGAGAGTGGATGACTGACTTGCCCTAGGTCACATCGTTAGAATGACACAGCCAAAGAGCAAACTCAAGTTGTGTGGGTCGAGCATCCTGCTCTCAATCACTGTGTTACATGGCCTTGGTAATTTTCAGCCAATGGGACTGGTCCACCATAAACTGTCACTGGACTCAGAGTGGACCATGATTTTCATTCCTCTCATCCACAAATGCTACTCTCATTTCTGAGGCTCTTCTGTGTTTTTAAACTCTTACACCATCCCAAGACCCATCCCAACTGTTACTTCTTCTGCAAAGCCACATTTCTCAGGCAGAATAAGCATTTCCTTTACAAACTCCAACAGATACAAAGATGAAAACAGAAACAACTTCCTCTGGCACCACAAACACATCCACATTTGGTTTATCTATTTCCATACTGCACTAACACACTCATCATAAATATGTTCCCATGTCATTTAATATTTAACAGCCTAATTTCATAATGATTGCCCAATATTCCAAAGTATGATTGTTATACTTGAATATGATCTTAAGCATCTGATCTGTCCAAAGATTAACATGGCCAACTCAGCTGAAATTTGCCATGACAAGTACCCAGGGTCATGTTTTTGGAACACTGGCAGAATTTGGGCCCTGTGGCTCTTTTCAGTTTCCCACAGTGCCTGGGCAAGATGTAGAGTGATTTATTAATGGACCTGCTCTGGCCCATGGCCCAGTCTTCTTTGTCACTGCCAATATTTTCTGACTTGGATTTTCAGCTCTAGGAGAACAGAAAGCTAATCAGCTTAACTCACTGTATAGGGCATTGCATTATGAAATTATTTAAAAGCTGGCAGAAAAATTCAGACCCACAAACAGAAATTGGTACTTAACTGTTCTTCCAGGTACAAATCAAAGCTGGCACTTACCTCAAGTTTCCATATTGACCTCATGCACAGTAACATTCCGATAACCAACATTTTATAAAACTTGAAAATGGGCTTCCCCTCACCTACTCATCACAGGTACTCCGGATGCAGATCATATCAGAGATAAGCTTCCAGAGGTCCCAGAAGCCCACTGCCCTCACCCAGTGCAATGAAGGGGTGGAACTGAGACTCAGACCTGGGGTTTCCAAGCCTAACAACTATGCTCCTTGTCTTCGTGTCATGCTATCTCATTACAGTTTTTTTGTCACACACAATGATGACATGCTGTGACACAGGGGTCTGTATACATCTTCAAGGTACAGAACGAGTTGCTCCCCAGAGCCATGTGGCAACTTCTGGAGAAGCTGTGCCCCTCATTCTCCAGATACTTTGCCCAGAACCCAGCCATACATGCAGAGTGGGATGTGTTCTGGCTCCTGTTGGACACAGTGCCCCCACATGTAGGCTAGGGCCTGGCCAGAAACTGCTCCACTGTTCACCACATTATGGTGACTCCATAAGAAGCACTCATAGTGCAGATGTGGCTGAGGGGTCAAAGTCAGATGCACGCAGGGTCAGAAACACAGAGCGACAACTGGAAGACATGCCAATTGGCATTGGGAGCCTCCAACTCCAGACCTGACCTTCATGGGGACTGGACAGGTGGCTGCACATCTTATCAAGGCTTCCACTTTTTCAACCACAGAATGAAGAACAAGGCTAGAGTACAAAAACAGGCTGCACTCTGTGGATGCAGGGAGTGGGAAGCTGCTTCAATTTGAACTATTTCTACAAAACTGTTAAGTTCCAAATGAGGTTCCCCAGCTGGGAGGGAACCAGATTGCTGAGTGAAGGGGCAGTGACTGTACATTCTGGTCCTAGTCCTTTGAGTGTGACACTATTATATTTGCCTTTGGGATCTCAAGCAAGCAGAGGACCACATTCCTGGGGCACACGGCATAAGCACTGAGGGAAAAAGAAAGCCTTTTATTGACCAGAATCTCTCCGGAGTACACCCCAGGGGGTGTAGACCCAGTTCCTGAACAGATGTGATTCTTGCATGACTGCTAAACATTCTGTGAGATACAGATTCTTGACTCCACTCATAGAAATTCTGATCTGGAATTCCCAGGGAGGGTCCAGGAACCTGTATTCCTAAAGAACCTCCCAGACAATCATCATAAGCCCTTTGGTTCCCTCTGAAGAAGGTGACTTCTCAAGGCTGCCATCAACCTAAAATAGCTCGTTGGTTTGTCCTGTTGGTGGGGGGGAGGGCTCCACCTGGAGACCTGAAAAAATATCCATTCCCAATTATTTCTGTCCCTTGGGGTGGGGCACAGATGGGTATTTTCCCAAGTGGCCAAGCAGCACCAGCTGGGCTTTGGTGCACTCACCCTGCAGCTCAATGTGGACCACACAGAGCTGGCCTGGGGCCCCAAACTTCATTTCTGGTTCTGCTGCTCCCTTTGCACATGTCACTTTACCCTCAGAGTCCAGTTCCTTTGAATATGAGTCCAGTAAGACTGAGCTTGCTCCTCATGGCCAACAGCTAGTGTGGTCTACACACAGATGACCCTGCAGGCCAGCCACCCTCTCCAGGAAACAACCCATCCACTGTCCTTTGTTTTGATATTATTACCATTTTTATTATAAACAAACAATCCAGATGGCAGATGACAGTAATCTGGAGTTGGCCACACTCTTTCTGGTTATACATTAGCAACATAGGCGTCTCAGTTTTTATGGGTCCCCAGCCTCTCCAGGGGGTCCTGCACATTCCTGGCCCCCACACCCGTCCCTTTTCTTTCCCACTCACTCTTCTCCTTGCATGAGCTGTGGGAGATCTAAACAGGACAGCGGGGTGGTGCAGAGAGAACATCCTAACCCTCTGTCAGGATGCCCCCTGTAGGAATAGGGGCTACTGTCACACAGCACATGGAATGGGTGACAACAGAAACATATGTGTCCTAGTTCTCAAAGCAGACACCCAAGATCAAGGTGTCAGCAACACTGGTTCCTCCTCATAGGACAGGACAGGGTCTGTTTCATGCCTCTTAAGCTTCTTGTGAGCTGCTGCCCATCCCTTGGCTTGTGGGCACATCACCCAGACAGGTGCCTTCATCTTCAAATGGCAATCTCCCCATGTATTCTCCCATGCCCAAATGTACCCTTTTTTAAGGACACTTGTTATGCTGGCTTACGATAACCCTGATGACCTCCTCTTAACTTAATTATATTTTTCTCCAGATGAAGTCACGTCGTGAGGTGGAGCTAGGGTGCCAATGCATCTTTGGGGGATGCAATTCAAGCCCTAGCACCATCCCAAACTGAATCATCTGAGTCCACTGCTGGGTCCTCCTGGTGACAGAAGACAAGCTGTGGGACCTGTGCAGAGGCACAGGACTCCAGTGGCAATGTCACTTCCTCCAGCATCTCTCATGTCATAGTTCATCAGAAGAAAGGCCTTGAGAGATTATGCAGAACAGATTTTATTTCCTCTGCATTCCCTTTTTTTTCCTCTGCCCAACAAATTGCTGGTTAAGTGGAGTTTATCAAACCCTTAATAAGGCAGAGTTGCACTGAGGGACCAGCTCAGCCCTCCCCTCATGGGCAGGGGCCCCAGGCTTGGTGGATCTCACAGCCCTGGGTTAAGAACACAGAGCTGCCCAGCAGGCAGAGTTGGGAGGGATCTCTCTAAACACCATGTAGAAAGCAAATGAAAGGCAACTCCATGAATTCTCTAACACTTTCAGTTTCCTCTAACACTGACACACTTTAGGGTTAGTTTCCCTAACCTGTTCCTTTTACTTTTCCTAACAGAACAGAAAATATCAGAGTTTTTGAACAGCTAACTAAATGAGGTGACATTTTGTTCTCTTATGAAATGTTATGTAGACTCGATGATGGCTTATGAATAAATATCCTCATGGATTCTTCATCGAGGGTTTTTATTTATGTACTCACTTCTGCAGAACAAACACCCACACAGACACTGAGTGGAGGGAAAAAAAACCAACAGACACCTGGAGACTAAAGCGCACTGCCCTCCAGCCACAGCATGGCCCCCACGAGGAGAACAAGGACTGAACTCAATTACCCGAACTGTAGCTACCATCCGGTGAATTCTGCCTGGGAATTACAATGGCGAGGCTACAACATGCAGTTCTGGAAGCATTCAAATTAATTACAAGCAGAGTCAAGCTTGTTGGGAGTAACGTGTCCAAGAATGCCTTTCCACAATTCAGCAAGTTTATAGCTCTTCTGGAGCTTGGCAAGTGTCCCTCTGCTGAGGAGATGCTACCCTCTTAAAACTATGGAAAGTCCCTGTATGAATCAAAAATGACATCTCCGTGGAAACCCAGCAATGTTTCCACTAAGATTGTACCTTCCAGACCCGGCCTTAAAAAGGCAGTGGAGAATCCTTTGAGGAGTTGGAGCCAGTCCTGTCGCTCAGCTTTAATCGCTGCCGGGCAGTGTGCTACAGTGCGGTGGGCCCGTAAATGATGGTGATAATACGAGCTGTCATCATGCGAGTGCTGGTTCCTGCACAGAAGGACGAGGTGTGGCCATCGCAACCTCAGGCATCATCACAGCCCCCATCCCAGAAGGGGCCATCATCACTCCTACTGTATTGATGTAAACCTGAAACCTCCCCCAGTCACCTGCCCAAGGTCATCCACACATATAGGAGCCAGGTTTACTCCAGAACCCAAACTCTTCACCTCCTCATGCTTTCCAACAGTCAGTCTCAATCCCTGGCTGAAGGCAGACAGCTCATGAGACCCAACTGGCAGGTCAGCCAGGCGCTCCTGGTCCCAGAGCCAAGACAATGTGCAGACTAGCCTCAATTTCCTCATGGCAAATGGCCCTAGCAATAACATGCCGATCTAGCCCTCAGGTCTCAAGTCTGAGAGGGAAGGGACTCAAGGGCTCTTTCAGAAAAGAGTTCAAGGTGGTGCAGCTGGTGAGACGCTCAGAGAGAAAGTGGATGTGTGACCAGCCACAGGCCCTGAGGTTGGCCGGCCTGTCACATGAGAAGCAGGTTGTGGGACTCAGGACCCAAAGGAACATCCTATCATGTCAGAAGCTCTGCTGGCCAAGGTCACAGCAGGGATGACAGAGCAGAGGAGGCCTTGGGCTATCCATGAACTCCTGGTTTAAGAAAAGCTTTGTTTCATCTGGGCTGCACACCTGTAATCCCAACACTCTGGGAGGCTGAGGCAGGAGGATCGAACAACATAACAATTTAGTAGACCTTGTCTCTAAATGAAACTTAGACTGGTTGAAGACATAGCTCAGTGCAAAGGCCCTGGCTTCAATCTCCAGTGCCATAAAACAAAAACAAACAAACAAAAAAAGCAAAAGTAAAAAAAAGTCCTATTTCATATTTTCTTTCCATTAAAGGTAAAGGTGTCATATTGTTTTTATAAAGCTAAAATCCTGTGGTTGAAAATATTTATAAATGAAGTCTTAATATTTCATAATAATAAGGTCTATGGTATCTATGGGCTTTTTACTTATTTTTTATCATCTTAGTGAAAGCCAACATGATAGGTAATTGCAAAATTCTCCCCAGTTCATTCATTCCTTTGCAGTCACATCTCTGTGCTCCTCTTGCCATTGTTGGTGTTACCCCCTGAACCCAGGCTGTCCATGTGACTTGATTTCATCATGAGGGTCAGTAGGAGTGATGCTGTGTGGCCTCTGCCCGCCTAGGCTTTGAGAGGCATCATACACATCCACTCTTTGTCTCCACTCAGCGAGCCACTTGGGAACAAAAGACAAGTCCTAGCCAAGAGCCAGTCAACCTTGAAATGCATGAGATCATCCTACTCCTGTCAGTCCCTGGATAATCATGGACACATGGACAATCTCAGATGACATCACCTCAGCCTGTCCTAAATCAGCATAACCCCCAGCTGATCCACAGACATATAAGCCAAAGTAAATATTTATTGTTTGAAGCAACTGAATTTAAGGATGCTTTGTTACATAGCTATAGCTAACTGATATAACAGGGTCTCTAATGCACTCATATGGCAGATACGAGCTTGTTATGAAAAACAGTTCATTCTCTTGGTACAGACTTTAGCAAAACATGCTACTTTAAGAACAATGATTTATGCACTTTCAGTATGTATGAGGCACTTGGATCACTTTTGTTCCATGTTCATATTTAATCCTGATAATCATTTATCTCAATAGACACATACAAGATTGAAATGTAATATTCTCATATTAACAATGAGGAAACAGTCTCAGAGGGGCTTACTGGATTTCATAATGGATAGATTCAAAACGCATATCTCAGGTCAACTTACCCAAGCTCACATACTGAATAAGTTTGATCTCTACGATTAATTAATTACACTGTTCTGAGTTTAAAAGTTCCCACCATGGTCACAAAGCAAGTCTGTACATGCTTTACTAATCAGAAGTTTCATAAGTGATAAGCTCTGCCAGTTCCCCCAGGCCAAGGGAGGACAGCACAGGCTAACCTACTGTTGTTCCCTGTGCCAATAGAAAGGAGAGAATTTCTCCTTGCACCAAAATCAAAAGAAGAGTCTGGGGCCAGGGCCAGAAAGATCAGCCTATAAAGGATCAGACAGTAAATAATTTAGGCTTTGCAGGTCCCACAGTCTTGAATGTACTATTCTACCACAAAATCAGTTATGGACACACATAAATGAATCAGTATGGCTGTGCTCTATGAAATTTCATTTACAAAAGTTTTCTCATTCCTGGCCTAATGGATAGAACCAGAGGAGGAGAAATATACTGTAATATTAGTGTCCTTATTGGATCTAGGAAATAATAACTTGTCTATTAAATATCTTACATATAAATTATATCTGAATCAGTCTTTTTTTTAATAAAGTGACAGTGATGACGAACTGTTTCTCACTGAACCAACCTATCTTGGTTAACTAGCAGTAGATGCCAGGAATACAGTGTCAAAAATGATCCAGAGGCTATATCTTGGACTCACAAGAACATGGAGATTGATTAGCAATGCCTGCCTTGATGGAGGAAGGGAAGAAATAGGCCATGAGATAAGTCAAATGTGTTACACATTTGTCACATATTCTACATTGCCATTGTCCATTTTCCATAATGATGATTGAGGATACTTCTCAGAAACTGGTGTGAATAAGCTTCTGAATGCCTTTAACCCAGTGACCTTCAGTCGTATCTTCAGTCATATCATCCCCCACTAATACAGTCAGTAGTCAGCATCAACCCAATAAATAGTTGCAGTGACTCCCTTGCAGCTATGTTTACCTGAGAAGTCAAGTGCCTGTGCAGCTCTACGGGCATGTATTCCGTACTGAACAAGACTCCTGCAACCAGGTTTCCTGAGTGCAAGAGGAGGACAAATGAACACAGACCTTTCTTGTGTGATTATTAAATCTCCACTATCTTCTGCTGAGCACACATAGACCCATCTATCAGATAGAGAAGCTGGAAACCTATCCAGATGACATATAAAGATAGACAATTCAGGGTGCAGTGATAATATGCCCTTAGACTGTACTCACTCTGTTCTAGTCCTCTTAATACCCAAGTTTGAGATGATGGTACACCAATGAGTTCATTTTCTAATATTCCATTTGTCTTTCACTACTCATGACATTAGCCACTAACCACATGCAGCCATTTAAATTAAAATCAATTCAAATTAAAATTTGAAGCCCTCATCATATTAGTCCTTTTTCAGGCTGTGTGACTATATAGTGCAGAGAACATGGCCAGCATCACAGAAGGACCTCCTGGGAAGCACTGATTTAGACTAAGGTGGCAGTTGCTGTCTTGCTCTGTGTGTGTTTCTGGGCACTGCACAGCCATCTCAGCAAAAGCTGTCTGCCACTAACGCTCTAACTCTCTGAGTGCTTGGTTTGGGGCTGGGAGGGCACAGGCGGCCCACATACTGACAAGACTGGGCCAGCAGTGCCAACAAACACACCCGAGAGGAAGTTCCAACAATGACAGATGGGACTCATGGGCAAGGAGCCTTTGCTGGGTTGACCTGGGTCGCCTTCTGGAGGAACCCAACTAAGACAGTTAACTGCATCAGTAGTTCCCAAATCCTAAGACAGCCATGCTTACCTTGGCACCAAATCTTGATGTTTGAAAGCTAGGTAATTTCACAGGTGATGAAGATGGTCACTTATGGAATCAATAAATCAGATCTCAGGAAAAAAGACTTATTTTTTACTGTGTATATACATAATACATAAATTTTGTACTTCTATATACTTCTTAGCACTATTTTACTAGCACATTTATTATGTTGCTATTTCTCACCTTTATCACTCATTGAGTCATCAAACCTACTTTTAAAGCATTTTAACTGTTTCCAAAACCCAAACAAATTGTGGTGGCACACACACCTATAATTCTGGCACTCAGGAGGCTGAGGCAAGAAAATTGTGAGTTCAAGGTCAGCCTGAATTGCAGTGAGACTGTCTCAAAAACAAAAACAAAACGAGAAGACAATGAGAGAGTTCTCCAGGCACATCTGACCCCCTTGGACAAAACTGAAGAGAGGACATCGCTGGCTCTGGAAGCTGCTTCACAGTCTGACACTCAGAGCCTTCTGGCTATTAACAAAGTCATTAGAATAAGTGGACTGGCCAGACATGGTGGCACACACCTGTAATCCCAGCACTTGAGAGGCTGAGGAAGGAGGGTCACCTGAAATCTAAGGCCAGCCTAGACTACCCAGTAAGACCTCATCTCCAAGAAAGAAAGCAAAAAAAAAAAAAAAAAAAAAAAACAAACCAAAAGAATAAATGGACCATAGCCATGGAGACAATGATCAGTCCTTTGTATGTTTCATTTCCTGTGACTTTTAAATTTTGATTCTTTCATGGTCAAACTTGTCTGCCTATTATTCTTTTGCTGCCTCCTTCTTCCTACCAGACTTACTCAGATACAAGTCATATCCTGTAAATCAATAGTGAAAGGTGTGCAACTGAATGTTTTCGTGTACCTACGGTTGTGCAACCATCTCATTTGTGGTCTTCTTTTACAATAAAAGGCAGTGTAATCTCACACCTCATTCCTGCCCAAGAACCTGTAGCCACATTCATAAATCAAGTCACATGTGCTGAGCAGTAAATCAGGACTATAGAGGACGGACAAAACAATAAGCAATAGTTATATTAACGTGGTTTCCTTCCTTTCCGTTTTGCAAAATTACAGTGTTCAATCATGTTCACCTACTTATGCTGAAAAAAATACGAGCAAGACTGGACATATCAGTAAATTTTTTTCTCAGCAAAATGCAAATTCCCACTTAAAAATGTGCTTTTTAAGAATTCCTTTCTTCTCTGGTTCTCTGATTCTTACTGATGCCACAAATACTTTAGTGAAATAATTCCCTTCTTCCCACACTGCACTTCACAACAGACTAATTCCTCACCTGTACCCAAAACCCCTATGTGTGCTGGGGCCCTGTAAGCCCCATGCAAATCTGTTCCACAAGCCCACGTGTGGCTGCCCTGGTGCTGGCAGAGGGACGTGTTGGAGCAGGAAGCCCCTAGACCAGCGGGAAGACAACAGGATACCACCCTTTGTAACCTGTCACATACTGTGTGGTCACTGATGCCAGCCTTTGAGGGACACCCACTGTCCATGCCCCAAGGTGTGCGTGCACACACACAACACACACACACTGAAGGTGAAAAGGTATGGTGCTTGTCGTCCACTCTTTGAAGGATCATGGCTTGGAAGCATAAGTCCCTGATCCTACATCTTCTGGCAGGATTAGAGCATCACCAAGACTTCCACCATCAGCCCCTTCCACTCATGGAAGCAACCCCTCAGAACACATTTCACACACCCCGGGTTAGGGAGAAACCAGAAGGCCGTGGAGCATGTCCTCCCCAAACTGCCCGGACTCCAAGCTCTGGAAGGGCGGCTGGTGAGCCCAGGTGGAGACAGGTGGGGACCCAGCAGTAGGTGAGGAAACCCAGCCTCTGCTTCCTGTAAAACACTCTGTGCCAGAGCAGCACAGGACCAACACCAATTGTCTTACTCTAGGGGTCCTGGTAGACACCTGCCTGGAACCCGGGCTTGTTTTATTCTCGTGGAACTGAGCATATTCAGTCAGAGTCAGGGTTTCTATTTATTCTTCTCCAACACTCAGGCCCGAAAGGAGCTTGATAATGAAAAACTTTAGAAAAAATCACTGGAGAGAGATGCATTTTTGTCATTCTTGGCATGTGTCAAAGTAATGTTGGAAAAAGAAATCTGGTCGATTTCTAGAGCTGCTGAGAGGCACTGACTGACTGCACTCAAGATACCTTTTGGTATAAAAGAAGCAGTGAAAAGCCAGTCTGGAGGAGGAGACACAGTGAGAGTTGACTGGACTGAGGTGACGACCTGGACCCGGGGACCACAGCGGCAGCTACTTTCTTAACTGGGGTTTCCACAGGACTCTTATGCACTTGGTGACAAGGATGAAACGTGACAATGGAAACGTAAACTCCACTGCAGCCCCTATTCTCCAACCCTCCAGTGGCTCCCTCTCCTACTCAGAATAAAGTACAACTTCTGTCCGGTAGTGACCAGATGGTCCAGCCCTGCCCAAGTTTATTGGTTGTCTTCCTCCTCATCTTGTCGCCGTCACTCATCCTCCGTCACTCAGGCAATCTGCATCTGTCCCGAGTGGGGTCTTCTGCAGGCACTGTTTCGTCTTCCCTGGGTGACACAGGGCAGTTCTTGTCTCTACCAGGTTTCTGTCACGTGGCCCCAGTCCAAAGGACCTGTCCTGCTGACACCACCGCCACCTCTCACACTGAACACCTCAGGATGCTGCTGCTGTTCTCACTGACCCCTAATTCTGGCACCTGCACCCTGAATGGAAGCCTCATGAGAAGCGCTTGCTGTGGCACGGGGAAGGAGGTGTGACCCAGCCTGACACGCAATGCACCATGAAGCAGTGCATTTACTCGCCAGTGAACAAAGGGGCTTTTCAGAAACATTCTGTTTGAGCCAGGCATGGTGGCACACATCTGTAAGCCCAGTGGTCTGGAGGTTGAGGCAAGAGGATCTCTGCAAGTTCTCCAAATTTATAGAAAAACTGAAACAATAGTACAGGGAATTTTCATAAACCCTTCACCCAGATTCAGACTGTCAATATTCTTTTCTATTATTTTATCATTCTGTTTATCCATCTATATAAATTCCAATTATCTGTATCATTTTTCCTGAGATGTTCTAAGAGTGCAGGCATCATGACACTTTACCCCCAAACTCTTTCATATGTATCTCCTAAGAATAAAGATATTCTCTTATTTTAAAAAAAAAAAAAAAAAAAAAAAAACAGCACTCTCATCAATTCTGGTAACTCCGTCATTGACACTATTCTTTAACCTACCATGCACATCCTAAATTTGTCAAGGGACCCATTTACATCCATTTGGGCATTTTCTCTCTAGCTCAGGATCCAACCACATTTGGCATTTAACTGCCCTTTCTCTCTCAGTGTCCTCTGATCTGGAGCAGCTCCTCTGCCTTTCTGTCTTGCATGGCAATGACATATTTGAAGACACAATCCCTTGTTCCCATGGATGCTCTCGTCAACATTAATGCTGATCAAGGTAATTTTAGTCGCCATACTGAGGGAGTTGTCCACTGCATAGCTGCTACCTCCAGCTGCCTCTAAGGACACTGGGAGACACTTTAGGGCCATGCAGGTATCCTCCTCTTCAACCAAACCTTCCCCTGGATTGGCAAGTACCTGTAACTTTTATCTAACCTAATCCTTACTGTGCTAGCTTCACGACTTAATTTCCCAGGCCAGCACCCCTCCATGTGAAGCAGTCAGTACTTAGCAAAATTCTCCTCCTCTCCCGCTTGCTCTCAATGCATTTATGTATTTATTGTAAGCATGAGGTTGTAGGGTCTCAGTTTTTCATTCCTATCCTGGAATGCTGTGGTGCTTCAAACTTCCCCAGATTTGGCCAGCAGGAACTCCTTCCAGCTGGCTTCTGTGTAAAGGCAATCATTTTAAAGCACATTCATAAGCTCTTGAGTGCTGCAAAGGTGTCCTTAAGACTCTCTGGAGTTGGAGGCCATCTGATTCGCTAAGGTACAACATTGCAGTGATCCCAGCCTCTGCTGGAGCAAGGTGAAACCAGCTGCCCAGAGTCTGAGCATACTCAGATCCAGAACCAGAACCACACTCTCAGCCCAGCCCTGCTCAGGTAAGCCTTCCACCAAAGACACCCAGCTAGTGTTCTCTCCCTGCAAACAACCGCACAGTGCTTTGCAAAGGCCTACCCATGTTATAGAAGACAGTAAGTCAGCCCAGGATTCCTGCTACAGTGGACGCTGTGTAAAATGGTCTGTGGTGTGTGTTAAGAAGCCCTTGCAGTTAAACTCATGTTGAGAGCTTCTAGATGATTAAAACACTGATTTCAACTGCTCGTCAGTATCTAGTAACATGGCAGGTCTTGAAGCTGAAACAAGCAAGATTTCATGTATGTCAGATCAGAGAGGGTCCCTGCATACTGTCAAGGTCAAAACCTTGACCTTGAAATAGCTCAGCTACAAGGATAGCACTTGCCATGCATTATTTAAAACTGATGAAACACATAGCAAACTCAGGACCAACAAACATGCTTTTAGCCACAATCTAACTTACCCGGGTCTGTTAGCTAGGAAGGGGAAAGAATTATTTCTGGGATATAAAATCCAGAAGATGAGATCCAATATGCTCCTCAAAGAATGATTTCACACACATCCCACTGTCCTGTAAGCCAAACCACTAATGACAGTAGTACAAAGCAAACAGTACATAGAAAACAGCCCTCGTAGCTGTTCCAACAGAACGCAGTAAGGAGCAAGGTGATATAACGAATGTACTTGATGAGCCCTGCCCAGTGGTTTATACAAGTCCTGTGAACAGATGAACTGGAACCAGAACCCAAGGGCACATTATTGTGTGTTTCTTACCAAATGGCACCTGTTTGGCTCTACTTTACTGATGGGAAGGAAGGACAAAGATTAAGATCAGCTCATTTAAAAGTAACAAGAAACACTCTGTAAGGTCAATAAATTCAGGGAAACAATGACCATCCCATTAACATACAGATACACTGGTTTGTTTTTTTTTTCTGTAACAAGTAAAACATCTTATTCCCACTTCCCCTATGAGCTAATCTATTTCTCCTCACCCTTTTGTAGCAAAACTTCGAGAAGAGTGACCTATCAGGTCTGCCTGTCTTTCTGGTTCTCCTTTCTCCTAGGCCCATTTTTGGAATGGGATTCCACTCCTACCAGCACCAAGCTGGTTCTTTCCCATGTCCCCAGGTCCCTACGGCCCTGGTTACCAATGTGTATCCTGCACTTGGCTGTCACTCCCACCTTCCCATGCACCCCACATCTGGGACTACCTCTCCTGCTCCCCCACGCCCTCTGCTAGCTCCCTGCAGGGCCTGAGCTCAGTCCTTGGTCCCCCTGTTCACATTCAGTCCCATGGGGATCCCTTCAACTCCTGGCTACAAATCTGAGCACCTCTCTGCATTGTTCTCCAATCCCCATCCACAGCCTTGAGTCACTGTGTGGCTTCATCATCTACTTCTTGACTCAGGTGTGTAGATCTTGACGTTTCCAAAATGAGCAACTGCTCTCCATTCTGCAATGCTGGCATAACCACCCTGTCACCCACCTCTGCATTTGCCCAGGTCAAGCGTCCTGGTGCCCTTTGGGTCTCTCACCCACATCTGTCCTTCCGGGATGCTGCCACTGCCTTTGACTTATATCTGCAATCTGACACCTTCTCAAGCTCTCCTTGGAGCCACATCATTATAATATTCTCCTCAATTGCCCACTTGTCGCCCACATTTTATTATCAGCTCAGCATTCTGGCTGATCCTGTTTGTATCACTTGTTGGAGCAGAAGGAGGCTCTTCCTCCATTGTCACCACGGCTCCTTCCCTCTCTTCCTCTCAGGCTGTTCAGCTGTCGTTTTCTCAAAGCCTCCTACCCTGGTTTCAAATCACAATCTGCTCCACACTCCCCCAACTCCTCCTCCTTTCTCCTTTGTTCATTTCCCCCGTATCATCAAATCCCTTCTGCTATCCTTCCTATCCCCTTAGGTAAGTTTACTGTCTATTACTTGTCTTCACTGCTACTCCCTTGCCTGGATGGAAACCCCATATGGAGAGAGGCTCTGGTTCACCGCCCTTATGTTCCAGAACACTAAGTGAGTGAAACGAGGTGGACATGCACTGAATGAACCTGTTGCTACACAAGCTGTAGGAATGGGGACAAAATAAGGAGGACGCACATGCAGAGCATCAAGGTGTGCACTGCAGAACACAGTACAGTGTCCTGAGGCAGCGTCAGTGACGTCCTGATGATATTCAGATGATGAAGACCATGAAATGATGGAATAAATACTCATCAAAGCAGGAGAGCAAGTCCTGCAGCACAGATACAGAGGACTCCACTAAAGGCCAGAAGGTGCAATGTGCTGATTCGCCTGGGACTCAGTGCAGAGCAAGTGTGCATAGCGTACACTGAGCTGCTCTTGCCTTTCCTGATGGAAGCCTGTGAAGATGACAAACCATGGTATACATCCATGGCATCATGAGTATTCCATGTTGGGCTTCTGTATCTAGGGGAACACATGCACAGGAAGACCAAAGGTCCTCCCCTGAGCGGCCTGTTTGAGAGCCAGGAGATGAGCTGATGGGTCTCGGTGGCTCTCTCTGCCCAGTGATGGAGCGAGAAGAGACAGGGAGTCAACACCAAGCTCCTCAGCAGCTGGAGAGGCTCGAGGTGGTTCCCTTAATCCCAGCAATCACGAGAGGAGAGAGGTTAGAAATTCTTCTCTCTTATATAAAACATAGCAGAGCAAACTTATCACAGCCTGGGCAGCTAAATATGCATGAGGTATTCTAAATAAAATCAAGGAAATAAAGGAACGTTCATCAAAATAAGTGTATGAGATGGGAAACCTCCAGAAAGGGGCAGGCTGTGTCTCTTTCCTGGTGCAAAGACTTGTTCAATGGAATCTCTAAACAGTATCTAATTATTGGCAAGATTTACTTTTCTTAGCTCTCCAAAGAATGCATTTCTATGAAACAAAGGGAACAAGTTTTGTTCTGTGTAAAAAAAAATGAAGAAGAAAGAAAGAAAGAAGGAAGGAAGGAAGGAAGGAAGGAAGGAAGGAAGGAAGGAAGGAAGGAAAACTGTGCTGGAGATTCTCCCTGTGCCCCTCCAGCTCTGTAGCCCTTCGGGCCCTGCCTGGCCCCCTGGTCCTTGGTCTAAGTGAATGACAGCAGAGGAGAGGGCTAGGGGAGAGAGTGGCCAGGGTCTCTCCTCCCCTGGTTCTGTCCCAGTGACACCCACAGCTCTCAGTGCCGGACTGCATCTTCCTTCCTCTGTTCTGCAGGCATTGTGAGTGTTCACCGTGACTCCTCCTGGGGCTTCAGCATCTCCTCATGTGCCCTCATCCTGCCCATCACAGTACACAGGCACTCCTTCACCTCTCCTGAGCCTCCCATTTGCTACTCCCCACACCCTCTTTGGGTGGATAATCCATGTTCTTTGAACATGCTCAGAAAAAACCATACTCCTGTAACCCTGGCCTCTGCCTCCTCTCCCTGGAGGGTCAGGACAGGTGGACAGGCGCTGGAAGAGACCACTGTGGTCAGTCCTGAGAATAGACTGGGCCACTGCCACAGCAGCACTCAAGGTTGCTGTCTGGATTCCTTCCCTTTATGAGGTGTCCGACTCTGCCCTAAGGTCACCTAAAGTATTTCAGGAATGCAGGAGAATGAGCAACACAAGCAAGAATGGGATGGTGTCATGGCAGCAGAAAAGCTCTACCTTGCCCTCACCTCCATGAACTGGCCTAACAGGAAAGCTGTCCTGGGTCTCATGTCCACTTCAGGGTGAAGACTGAAAACAAAACACCACAGGGGTGAATTCACTGAACAAGAGTCAGAATCACTTCCTGGGACACCATGTATCAAAAGTGTAATCCAAGCATCAGATCAAGTAAAATTCTTTGGGGGAAAAAGTAAGATAATTGGCTTTCCACATGTCCAGCTGCATAACTGGTGGCATTACATAGACAGAGCTGAGGCAAATCCCACTGCTGAATCAACAACAAGACTTTCTCCAATTGGAGAGGTGGCTAAAGATGTCAGATCATCACTGTGTAGGGTCGGCGAGGGAACAGCACAGCCAGGGTCACAAGGCACAGTGAGCTGGAAAGATCCCAGGCATCACTGTGACACTTCTTGGTTTGTCTCACTTAGTCATTCTTTTTTTTTTTTTTTTTTTTTTTTTATCGGTACCAGGGATCGAACTCACAACTGCCTGCTTGCAAGGCAGGCGCTTATGCCGCTGAGCTAAATCCCCAGCCCCACTTAGTCATTCTTTTAAAAGCTAAGTACCCCATTCATCAATGAGTGTAGCAAAAAACATGTCGCAATATATGTCGTAGTGTTTATTCTTTAGGTAGTATATGTTTGTAGCCCAATCTCCCTGCATGTGAGAAAAAGATTAACGTTAAAAATGGTTTCATACCGGGCGAGCATGGTAGCACACTTCTGTAATCCCAGCATTTGGGAGGCTGAGGCAGGAAAATCATTTGCAAGTTTGAGACCAGCCTTAGCTACAAAGTGAGCCAAAGGCCAGCCTGAACTGTATAGCAAGACTCTGTCTTGAAAAGACAAAAAAAAACAAGGTTTCAAATTGAGGTGGGTGGTCTTTGAGTACCAAGAGAAGCAGCCTACTGGCTAATTTCTCCTCTTCAAATGAGGGGAAAGGATGGTTGTATCTGCCCTCTGACATTCACTTATAACTTATTATCTACCACAGCAGACAGCCCGGAGGTCTCAAGTGATTGAAATAAAAAAGCACAATTATTTAACAGCTTAAGCCAATGAGTTTTTATTCTGAAGTGTTCCAAAGCCAGGCCACTGGGCTACTAAACTCATGGCCAGAGTCTGCTGAGCTCGAAGGTGCACCAGGCCCTGTGCTGGGAGCTCTGTACATGTGGCCTGACTTACCCCAAGTGGCTGTGCCAGGCAGGGGCTCCTGCAGTCTGCATTGGGCCAGGAAGCAAACTCTTAATATAATAGACTTTTCTGAAACCCTGCTAATGGTGTCAATGATGATAACATCAATTAAATGGCTTATTCAGCTGCAAAAAAAATGTTCTTTCTTATAACCAAGCATGGGAAAGAAACAGTTTTCCAGCCAAGGCTAACCCTTCTGCCACCTTGGCAAACGAGGCACACACGTTTCATGCCCTTGTGGAGAAGCGTGGTTTCCAGCATGTCTCTAACAGAAAAGTCGATCAGACGTGTTCATGGTAGCAAAGGCCCCCCTCAGCTCCAAGTCTCCCCTTTGAACCTCCCAGTGAACCCGCTGGATGTGGAATTTGTGGTGGGAGAGCTGGCGGCAAAAGAATCAGACAGTGCTGGGCTCATGGGGGCACTGCTGTCCGACTCAACAGCGCAGGGCCTGCCTCCACTGAGCGCAACTGAGAATATAGTAAATATAAATGACATGATAATCACTGACAAAATCAATAACCTGGGGTGACAGCTTTGGGCCTTAGGAAAAGTCTAGAACATTTTCAGGCTGAGGCATCCATAAGCATAGCTATCATAGAACTGCTTGTGCTTTAACTCCACCTGGCACATTTATAGTTAAACTTGCTCCAGGTCACTCTGCTTATCATAAAGCTTTCTTCTCAACACTCTGAAAGCTTAAAGAATCAAGAGGATTGCATTCATCCTCAAAGGAAAAGTTGTTCACCTAGGATGGGGTTTTTTTCTATCCTCGTGTCTTTGTGTCAGCTCCAACTGGCAGGACAGTCCACCCTGGCCAGCCCAGGAAAGGAGAGTTCAAGTTCATCCCAGCCTCTGCCTTGCTGGTGCCAGGAGCTCACAGCCACTGGGCTGGCCTGGTCTGGCATGTAGATGGCATCCCCCACACATTCCCAGTGGATGGATGCAAGGGAACAGTTGGGTTTCAAGAAGAATGCTAAATCATCACAAAAAAAATTTCTATCCACTAACCGGATTTCACAGACCAGGTGGCGGCTGGGTACAGAGAGAAATCCCAGGCCTTTGAGAGTCAAAAATACCCCAGCGGGAGAGATCACAGTGGGGTGAGATTATAATGTCTGCTAGGAACATGCCAGCTTGAAAAAGCTCTCATGGGCCAAACTGGGACAACCTGAGCTCCAAAAGAGTAATGACAATAATGGATTGTAAAAAAAAAACAAAAAAAAAACAAACAAACAAACAAACAAAAAAACAAAGAAGGAGAAGGAGGACAAGAGGAAGGGGAAAGAGGACTCCATAAATCCATAGAGACGCTAAACAGAAGGGGTCATTTTTAGAGAGAAATGCCAGCCAATGTGAAAGTGACTGAACAGGAAAATCACAGTTCTACAAACACTGATGTAATAAGGGGTCTGGTGAGGGCGACCTGTGGGTACTAAAGCCCTTGTGGGATGAAAGGACTGGGACAGTCGTACACCCCCAGGCAGCAATCCAGCAGACACCCCGGAAGCAGGTGACCAAAGCTGACAGAGCAAAGGAAGACCCAGCTCCTGAGGATATGTCCTGGGAAAGACACACATACCACACACGCGGAATTCTTGCCAGTGACACTCAACCTGCACCTACTCAGGGAGGGACAGGGACAGAGGAAGCACGGGGTCCTGCCATACTGCCGACATGGACTCCCCAAAGTACCAGAGGAGAGGAGGAAAAAACACACGTTCCCAGAATGCAACCATGTGCAATGCGGAAACTTTGACTGGAGTCTAGATTTAAAAAGCAAAACCATCAGAGACTTTTAGGAATAACTGAGAGCTACAGAAACGTGGGTGTTCAGCAATTACCAACATTAGTTTTGATGAGAAACGGAACTGCATTTATTTAACATAATGGAAGCTGTCCCTTAATATACACATTTAATTATCATAAACACAGTTAAACATAACAAATCCCTCGCAGACCTAAGGAACCAGGTAATCTTAAGACGATCTATATTGGCTTCCAGGTGATCTAACAGCCTGGAGAAGGAGCTTTTCATTTTCTAAGATTTTCTAAGACTGAAGTCAATGCAGCTTGAGCTTCTTTCGACTTCTTTTTATTCACTTTATGTATTTTTAGCATCCTGGCTTGCTCATTCTCTCCTCTGATCTTCGTCCCTTGAATGCCCAGCTCAGTGCCTGCATGGCAGGCACCAGGGGCCTGGCAACTTGGTAACATTCATGCAGGAAACTAAGAATCACGCTGCATGCTTCTTACACATGGCTCTGAACTCGACAGAGAACTAGTTCATATGGCTTTAAAAGTTTAAGAGGTCATTTTTTCCCTTCCTGAGAGTTATGATGTCTGCCTACTTCCAAATGATTCTGCCCCCAAATAAGAAAACTATGTATCATATATGAGTGTGTGTGTATATAGATCACACACACATATATATCTATACACAAATCTATATCTATATAGATATATCTATACACAAATACACATCTATTTGATATACACATATATAAAACACACATTTATGTCCGTACACTGAGGCATGTGTCTGCATCTATAATAGATGTGCAGTGTAAGTAACACACATATATCATATTAAGTAAATGTGATCAACTTCTGCACAGAGCCAGAAACACATAGCGTCAGAAAGGTCAGTCTACCCAAAACAGAATGACCACAACACGAACCAACTGAAGGACAACACCTGTCCCAGAAAAACGAGCAGGCATCCAAACCCAAGAGCTCCAGAATAGCCATTCAGGAACAATCTCCTAAATGAGGTGGAAATAATCTTTTAAGTTCCACTCAGGCATTCCTCATGTTAATTTCATAACTCGACCTTTATGATGTTAGAAAATTACCATATTTTGATTGAAACAAAAACACATGCACACCACTTCTCCAAATGACAGAGCTTGGCCCATCTGCACCCACCAGAAACCAAGCCAAGGTACAGCTGCGGTGCAGGACACGGGGCATCAGCTCTTTTGGCCCAGATTGTAGTGACTCGTGTGTGGCTCCAGGTGCAGCCCCGAGGTGCCAGCAGATTTAAGCAAACATCGTAACAGGTGGGCAGCCACATGGACCCAGCTTTTCTCATCCATACTGCAGGCCCAAGAGACTCTCCTGGGGGTCTGCGAGAGGAAGCTTTAATCTCCCCCTTAGGTGTGTGTAACCCCTGACCCCACAATCCATGGGTACAGGTAGGTAGGCTTCTACACACCAGTATGGACTTGCTGGCTGCCCCCAAACCCCACAATTCTGGGTCATCTGGTAAACAGCCCGCACCTCCTCCTGCGTTCCCTTGTCCCGGAGCCACTGTCACCACCTCCCCGTGACCCCAACCACAGAAGCCAGTATCTCACTCTCTCCAACACAGGCAGCTCCAACTTGTCTGGTCGGTCTTCTGTGCCACCATGACTGCTGTGAACACCACTCGCCTCCAGCCTCCTGTCCTCCCCGGGCAAGGGGGCCGCTGCACCCATTCCCAACTCCCCATGCATCTCACATAGCCGCACATGTGGAAGGCACCAGCTTGGTTCCTCTGAAAGCAGCCACCAAGGAAGGAGAGGAGCCTGTGCCACTGAGGCAGGGCTGTCTGTGCATGAGGTGGGGACAGGCAGGAGCTCAGGGTGTAGGGACTCAGACCTCAGGGCCACACCCGAGTTCCAAGGGCAGGGCTCATAAACAGCAAGAGGCCTGAAGCACTAGTTTATTTATAAAGCAGTTCTGCTGGAAAGTGCTTACTTGAGATATACTTTTAAAATAACAAACACAAACAAGAGTGTGTGTAGCTAAGGATTAAGACTGCCCGATCGTTCCCATGATGTGCTCATGGGGAGCTCTGAGACTTGCTTTGGTCTTCTATTTTTACTTTTCTGAAGGAAACTGAGCCTCGCTATTGAAAACTGACTGTACCACCTAGGGCAGGAAGAGGCAGAGATGTCCGACAGACACGTGGACAGGGAGAAGGAAGTGGGTTTTGGCACTAGGCATGAGGGAGCTCTTACATCCCCAAGTCTGGGATCCCTGGAAAAGGGAAAAGCACCATGTGGAAGGAAAGTACCTCCTTCAAAGGAGAAACCCGCCACTGAGATCATGGCAGCCGCTCTGCAGGGCACTGGACAGGTACTACCCTCCCCTTGCAGGCCCCTGGGAGTGGGCAAGACAGAAGCTCTGGGTCTCATCAACCTCCTGTCAGCCTCTCTCCCAAGACTGAAGAACATCCCTGCATTCTTGTTTTGTCTCTTCCCACCAACACCAAGCATCTCAGCTGCATGGCAGGGATGCACTGCCCCCCAACTCCCTTCTACCTGTGGAACCTCCAAGAGACCCTGAGGAGCTAGGGAGGAGAGAGGAGTAAAGTTGGTGTTCCTGAGACGGTCACAGACATCAGTACCAGGGACAAGGGCGCATCATGCTCCTGGGGCAGAGGCCCTAGAGTTCCCAGGCACTGGTCTCACTCTCCTGGTTTCCTCTCCTCTTGCACCTAATTACTCTCCCCAAGTCTACCCTTGCCTAGCCAGCTGTAAATGGTGATTTCAGATCCCAACAGAGACACTGAGACCCAATTCTGGATGCAAGTAATTCATTTGTTTGGTGAAGACAGAGAAAAAAGGAATGGAGAAGGAAAAGCTGGCTGGGAAAGCATGTGCCATCAGTCAGTCAGGTTACCCTGCAGGCCACCGGAATGGAACCCTGCAGGCTAACTCCAGGGGCCTGTGTAGACAGTCATCTCCAAGACCCAAGGTTTCCCTCCCCCACCCCGAGGCACAGACGGGAGGGTGAGCAGTGGTTGCCGGCTGTGTCCATTTCTCAGGTTGTACACTTCCAGCCTGACACGCAGGGAAGCAATGTGACTCAGCCTCCCAGAGAAAGCTTCCAGCAAACAAGCATAGTAGGGAACAGCTGGTATCTGGCCAAGGAACCCCGAGGGGGAGAAGGGGAGCTGGGGCAGGGCAGGATGGGTGCTGCTTTTCAAAATCCAAAGATGCAGCTGTGACAGCCCCAGGCCATGGAAGCCAGAGGTCTGCTTTATGCAAAGGGCTTCAGCTCCTCAGGAGAGGCAGCCCACTCACATGGGAGCCTGCCCGACCAGGACTGGAAGGTGTGTGCACCTGTCTACAGTGATTCACAGGAGAAAGGCCATGCACCATGGGGTCCTTTGCACCTGGCTCTCCGCTTTGTGCCTGGGGTCCTGGAATCCCTTGAATATTCATGGTGGCAGAGTGAGGGGTGGCCTGGGGAGGTGGAACTTTGCCCTGAGTACTCCTCTTCCTTTTGCCTTTTTGGTGGCTGCAGCCAGGCCCTGGGGAGTCACGGGGGAAGCACATGGAAATGAAGGCCTTGCATGGTGACAGCAGCCTGATGGATACCCACAACTGCTCCCTTGGGAATCAAGGAGACTTGTGTTTTTAAAATTTTGCACTGAAAGTCGGCCTCCTCTAGGAGACTCGGACATCATTCTCATTTCCTCCTCTGTGGCATCCACGTCAGCTCTGGTGACTGCTGCGTCCCAGTGGCCAACTTGGCCTCCACCTGCCCCTGCTCCTGTCCAGAGAGTACAAAATGACTTAGCTTCTGGCTGATTTACGGTTCCTCTTGTCCAAATTTAACCCCTGAGTTTCTACACTGCTAGACATTTGCAAAATTGGAATGTTTTACTTGACCGATTTATGAGCTGCAGCTCATATTAACCATGGAACACCTATCCTGTCCAGATGGCCACTGCTCATGTAAGAAGCACATACTTACATGGACATTTTATAGCTCACGTCCCCAACATGGCTGCAGCCAGCTCCCTGTCTTGACTTCTTCCATAAATCTGGGGGGCCTGCTCACCTTCTTTGCCTCTTTCTCTCATCCCCAAAATGCCAGAGCATCATGTCACTCCCAAGACCACAACCACCAGGGAGAGGCATTGGCATTTTGTAGGAAAAACTCTGGAAATCTGGGGGATCTGCCCCAGTCATCTACCCCGTGATCCCCAGGGCTGCAGCACAAATGTGGTCTCCTTGCAGGGCATTCCGAGACATTCCTACTTGGTGCTCAAGGGAGAATCCCTCCTATGCAACCTTTCCGGGGCCTCTGGGATTCACCACACACACCCTCCTCCCTACTTCCACACACATGTCCCCATTCTCCTGAAAAAAAGCAGCAAACAGGGCTGCTGGGCACAGAGGAAACCGACCTGTGGAAACGGTGTGGACTGGAGGATAAGTGGGTCTCAGGTCAGCAACACAAAGGACCCTTTCTTTGCAAAGACAGAGAAGATGACCTCCCAGAGTTGGGCCAAAAGGACGGCACCCCAGATGGACTTGATCACCAGGACACCAGCCCAGTGACCCACAAGGTCAAACCCAGTTTTTTCTTCAGCACTTTGAAGTGCTGGGGCCTTGAGGAGGTTGCTGGAATATGCAGGTCATGCTTTTAGATGACACGGTGGAACCAGCAATTCTGCGTACTGCAGGCACTGTGTGTCAAACCCACGTCTGACGTGTCCAAGCCTCTGCCCAACCAGTGACCCATGTCTAGACACAACAGCAGGGCAAGGCCTAGAAGATGCCAAGGTGTCTAGGACATGATTTTGATAACTCCTCCCAGTTGGCACTGAGGATGGCAGGCAAGGCAGGCTTCTAGAACTTTCCACAGCTGTTCCTTGCCTCCTGTGGCCGAAGGACACCTTCCACCTAAGCAAGAACACTCTAGTGTCCAGGATACTACGAAAGAGGCTTAGGTTAAGGTAGGCAACTATCACCCCTCTAATCCAACTTTCTTCACAAAGGAGTGGCCCATGGAAGGGTGCTTCTGCAGCCTTGGGACCTGACAGCGAGCCATAGGTAAACTTGGGGACACAGACTTTCCAAGGACAAAAGTGTTCATTACCCTCAGTGGTGCCCAGTTTCTGTAGGTACAGTCGAATAAGTGACCAGAGTGGTAACCTATGAGTTATATCTGGGAATGTACATGGCTTGAGGGTCACTTCCTACACCCAACACCTGACGTTCCACAGTTCAGCCCTGCCTTGCTGCCACTACTTTGAAACCCAGCACCTCCTGGTCCAGTGGAGTAGGCCAGCAGGACAAGTTTCTAAAGCCCCAGGGCGCTAAACTCCTCAGCACGGCTCTTCCTGGATCCTGACTTGATACAGCAGGAGAAAAGGTTTGAACTCGTCACTAACCTACAGGACTCCTCTGAAAGTAGTGGTTGTCAGTGTCCACCCGGAAGCCACAGCACTGTAACCACCTGTCCACTCGATACCTCAGATTCTTAGTTAAAACTCAAAATCCAAATCACTAAGTCCACCAAGAAAGACAGAAAAGGCAGACCTAGGAGAGGCACGTTCAGGGTTTGGTGTTGAAGGGGCCACTGGCCCAGTTCTGACCAGATTGGGGCTGGGCCCCCAATTCGTGAGTCTCCTTGATGCTACTCAGTGTCACCCAGGAGTGGGGCCCAGAAGAAGAGGAGACAAGCCAGCCAACCATGCACCCACTGCTCTTCTCTGGGAAGCTGGATTCCATCCCAGCTCTGGGTGGAAGGTCAGCATCAGCCATGCTACTCTGTTTCGCTTCGTCTCTCTTTGCAGAAAGAAGGATAAGAAAAAAGGTCCAGAGAAAGGAAGGAATGGAAGAAAATACTAGAGGAACATTTCTAATCACTCTCATCCTGCTGGCCCAGACACTGTGGTTGTACAAAGTACAGTAAAAAAAAAAAACAGGGACACAGCATGAGAATGCCATATGTGTGCATGAGCTGTGAGGCTAGGGAATTTAAGTGGCCAGGCCAGCTGACAATGCAGGGGTCAGCAGAGCTCTGAGCAGCCACCAAAGCTCAAGGTAACTCTTCAGTTTCATTCAAAGATGAAAATAAAACTCACAACCCCAAGGCCTTCTGTATCACACTTGTCAGCAGGAAAACAAAACAGAAAACAACAAAGTGGAAAAAAAAAAATCAGGGACAGCCACTTAGCAAGCAGAAGTGTAAAATGCACCTTGTGGGTATTGATATGATCAACATGTGTGCCTGCGAAGGAACAGAAGAGGTCACTAAGAATCAGACTCCGTCTCCTCTCAATAGTCGGAGGAGGTAAGGCATGAGTGAAGGAAGATTTTTAATTGTTATGTAATTCAGTCGTGTTTGAATTTCCTAGGACAACTGAGTATTCTAAAGTAAGTTTTTCAAATTAGAAAATCAAGGAAATAAATACAAAATCTATGCATGTCTAAACTCTTCTGACCTGCCTTCTTGTAACACTACTGGAACGTCCTCCTCTACCCCTGCCCACACCTCAGGTGACCCAGTGGTGGCACCTGGCACACTCAGCAGCCCTTGCTCACACGCAAGGTCAAAGCCCTTCCCTAAGCAGAAGATGGAGCCTTCAGCCTGGCACTCCTAAAGACCCTTTCCAGACTGGTCTAGTGATGCTTATTAGTGAGGAGATCCAGTAGCACCGTGGTTCTCGTACCGGTTTTCCAGAGCTCCTGTTCTCAGAGGAGACACTCGCTTCTACCCAATGCTCCAGTGCTGGAAGTGTGAATGAGAAGGAGAGCAGGAAATGGGGCCAGCAGTACTCACTGTTCATGACAGATGAGCGAGGGCATACCCAGGAAGGTGGTCCTGATGCACAGGTGGAATACAGGCAGAAGATGGAGCCTTCAGCCTGGCACTCCTAAAGACCCTTTGGTCTCGGGGAGGCCAACAATAACATCAACAATGACTGTACTTCTTTTGTGTAGCTATGAAAGATGGCTTTTAATGAGCAGAGGAAGCCAGTGCTGCAAAGTGAGTTCTTTGCTGACCAGAGGAGAAAGAGGAGAGCTAACTGGCTGATGTCCAACAGGGTGAACTGATTTCCCGGCCTCCCCCTCTACCCAGAAAGGGAGGCCCAGGTGAGATCCAGGGTAATCTCTTCCTGTGGAGTCTCTTGGGCTTTTCCTCGTCCCACACGTTGCATGCATCCTCCTCAGGGCCCAGCCACACCTAGCATGCACACCTTTACAGCCCAGCTCCTTGAAGAGTGGAGCCCGAGCTCCTGTTCCTCCTCTCTCCACCTGTGGCTCCTGAGGCTAGAACTGTATCTTTCCTATCTCCCCATGTCTTCCCCTCCAGGTAATTCCCTGGGGCCCTAGGGAGTGACCAGGCCTCAGTCCCTGTGTATGGCCCTGAAAGCACCCAAAGCAAGTGAGAACCAGGGCCAACCCTATGGGCACAACTGCTGTGTGCAAGCCTAGGGCTCTGCTGCAGCTCTAGGCCCCTGCCAGAGTGATTCAGCTTCCTGCTCACTCTCGCACTTGTCTGAACTCAAGTCTGCACACAAGTGAGCAACCAAGATAGAGGCCCCAAAGGTCCAAAATTGTGCTTCTCCATTAAAAGAAGAAAAGGAGGGAAAGAGGAAGGAAAAGAGGAGGGAAGAAGAGAGGGAAGGAAGACTGGTTCCATAGAGAGAAAGAAAAATGAAACTTTTAGAGAGCCTCCAGGAAAGCAAATAAATACAATTTAAAATGAGCCCAAAAGAGGCATTTTCCCAGATCAAAAGCATCCTGGCGGTTCCACAAGCTCATCTCTGACCTTTCCCCAGAAAAGTGGAACATGGCTAAAGAAACAGGTAGTGCAAGGAGCAGGGAGTGCGTCGCTACGGCGCATCTGGAAAGCGTGACTCCAGCGCAGTTATGTAACTGGAAGCACAAAGCAGCACCAGGCTGTGTTTATCCTCCTGCCGCCTGAGGGATTGCAACACAGGCAGGGGCTGCTCCAGTACGACGTCCCCGAGGATACACAGGACCCAGTGGCCAGCATCCTCCCTAGGCAGCCACAGCTCAGCCCAGAGCCAGAAAAAGCATCCAGAAAGCTGGCCTGGACAAAGAGAAGAGTGCTCAGGAAATTCCTGCCCCTAAATCTCATTCCTCACTCTCAAGCTCTCGCACAGAGCCTGACTGATTTTTATTTCCTACACCACATTTAACAAAGGAAAAGAGAGCTAATATTTATTGAGCAGACAGTAGCCCAGCACTTGTCCAAGCCAGCCATGCACACAGTCACCTGGGACTCATGAAGTTCACAGTCAGCTTCCAGCAGGTCCAGGTGCAGCCAGGGCCTTTGCAGGGAAAACAAGCCCAGGCCAAGAGTGCCTCAGGCCCTTGGGCCACTCTGAGGAGCGAGAACACAGAGGAGGAGGATGGATGGGGTGTGGGAAAATGAGAAACTGAAAACAGGAGATTCGGGCCAAAACACCTAGGTGAGGTCACTAAGAGGCAGAACCAGTTCTTCCCAGAGCACTCAGGCTAGTGCTTCCCCCATGCTGTCGCAGTGTCCAGCCTGGCTCTGCCCCACAACAAAGTGTGGAGCCAAATGAAAGTCCCTGTAGTCTCTGCCAGACCCTCCCCACTCTGCACAGTCAGGACCCCGCTGGAGGACACTGGTAACAGACAGCATGTGACATGTGGCCACCCTGGCCTCACCTGATGCCCCAGAATTGTTCCCAGGGCCACGCTGTACATGGGATACAGGCAGGAAGCCTGGCTTTCCCAAGAGACAAGAGTGTCCCTCAGTCTGCGTGTACATGGCTAAGATGAGGATAACAAAGCACTCTCTCAAATTAACCACCACACAGGGCCAGACCCAGTGAAAGTGCCACATTTAGAAAATCTGACCAAGTTCTGCAGCTGGAACATGGGAGGACTCAGGTTTCAAGCCTGTTCTGCCTCAGCTCCCCAGCCTTCCATGAGATCTGCTAATAGGAGGGGTCTTCAGGGCACCAGAGGGCCTGAGCATTCTAGAGGCAGACCTGTAGCAGCAGAAGGGACACTTGGCTCAGTGGCAACGGGAAAGGAGGCCCCAATCTGGATGATAAGATGGCATAATAACACACGTCCTCAACCAAACCAGAGTTTAATTTCTCTCAAGAGTCAAATGCTGTGAGTCAGAAGGGAAGAATGTACAGAAGTCACTTTTGAAAGATATCAATTGAAGACTTAGCACTCTTTTTAAATGGTCCAGCATTGAAGAGATGTTTCATTTCATTCATTTAACCACCATCAACAAACATTTGTTGAGTTCCTAGATATGTGTGGAATTTCGCTATCAGCAGCAGCCACTTAGGCAGAGATGATTTCTCCAGGATGCCGAACTTAAGTCATGATGCAGCCTCCTTAACATTGAAATAAAGTCCCTGCTGCAACCCTGTTTAGTCTCCCTCCATCCTGAGTTGCAAGCAACACGGCCGATTTCAGCCACTGTAGTAAGAAATGCCTAATAAAGGCTTGCAGGGAGCATCAAGTGTAAAGTCTGCCTTCTCAGTCCTCAGCCAGATGCAGGGCAAGCAGATGGGCAACTCGGCATGATGCTGATCTCCAGTGCCTGCTCTTGGAAGACACACAGTAGTCACCTCCCCCAGCTAGTGGCCTGGGGACTACACATAGGGACTTGCAAGTTTGATTTCTGAACTCCCAAATCTGTAACAAACTAAAAGTCTCCCTAGTTTTTTACAATTTCCGAATAAAACCACTTCAGATCTAAGTCGGAGCATTATTTTGCAATGGTGATTTGAGCAATATCGACATATGCAGAGTAGAAGAGATTAAAAACCAATGAGTTGGTAATATCCAAGTTAGCCAACCTCTAAAGACACTCTTCTCTTCCAAAGTACTTGTTAATTTGTCAACTGGAAAATCTCACAGAAGTGAAGTAGAATATGCCTACGCGATAAAAAATCGTGGTATGGGTGAAGGAGGGGACTCAGCTAGTGCTAACCCACCCTCTCCTGTCTGCTTCCTAAGGTCCCTCTGTCTGTTTCATCAGAGGGCCCTCTGTGTTGCACAGATTGCTAGGTCAGAAATAGCAAATCACGATGGTATTTCATTTTCAAAACTTCTTCATTTCCACTAAGATCAGGAAACAGAATAATGTAAGAACAGTATCCCTGCATCTGAGGGGGCACCTTCCTAGACCCTCATTAGATGTCTAAAACTCCATGTAGTCCCAAACCTTACATATACTGTTTCTTCATATACATACATACCTATGGTATAGCTTAATTTATAAACTAGGTACAGCAGGAGATTAACAATAACTAATAATAAAAAGAATATACTGTAATAAAATTTATGAGAATGTAGTCCCAGTCCTGCCCTCCCCAAAATCTCTTACTCTAATATTAATCTTAGCAATCTTAGCATCTGATTCTTTTCCTTAGGTTAAGAACTCCCACATTTTCATTTAAAGGCAGCACTTTACAGCCTCTCTTTGGACTATCTGAATTGCCTGCATCACTAGTCCTTGCTTTGGAAGCCTTATTAAGTAAGAGTGACCTGAATAGAAGCACTTTGAAGCCATTGCAGTGGTCTTATAACTGAGATGGCCAAGTGACTAATAGGTAGGTAGCATATACATTATGGATACATAGGACAAAGGGACAATTCACGTCCAGGGCAGGATGGATACAGACAGCTTGAGATTTCATCATGATAAAGCTTGTGCATTGGTTATTTCTAGAATTTTCCACTTGACAATTTTGACTGCAGTTGATCACAAGTAACTGATACCACAGAAAGGGAAATCAGGGAAGAAGAGGAGCCACTATGATTCTGTGCTGCATTAGCTTGAGAAAGCCAGAGTCTGCTGGGCTGCCACAGATTGGTTCCCAGGCACCTCCAGGGCTCTAATTGCCTAACGAGGGAGAGGACTTTAAGGATCATAACATGGATTTGAAAATCTATGCATGTCTTCAATAAGAAACACGACTTGCAACCAATCACATCCTGGAAGTACGTTGTTCAGAATCCCAGCTATCTAAGAAGTTTAAAAAACACTACCAGAATAAAAGAAGCCATGGGATATTTAGGCTTGTGTGTCTGATTGATTCCACTTAACATTATGGTCTCAAGGTGCTTCCTACAAATGATCCAGACTTGTTTCTTTGTAGCAGAGTAGTACTCCATTGTATATAAACACCACATTTTCTATACCCATTCATCTGTTGATGTACATATAAGCCACTTCCAAGATTCGGCTACTATGAGTTACAGTGCACATGAGAAATCGAAAGTACAAATAAAAAGCAAAATAAAAGATAATAAGAAACAGGAAAACAGAGCTTTTGCAAATGGGAATTCAGACCAAGAGATAGAAGGAGGATGGAGGTAGGAGAGGGGATGGGGAAAGGGAAGTAAAGAGAACAAAGATGTGTTATATACAGGTACCAGCTCCTCGTGATGAATGTTCTCCATGTGTTCTCCATGCTAATACACACACAACTGAAAAAAAGAAATTAGCAGAAGAGGGTTCTATTACCAAGTAGGCTTGGGAAACAGATTTAAACAGGTTTCTCCTTGCAGTGCTGAGGTTTGTAAGTGAGTCTGCGTCAGGTGTCCCCAGGGGTTTGGGGTCCAGTGTCCCATGCACAGTGGACAAGGAAGCCCGCCCCAGCTTCATTTCCCGAGGGGCTGCTGTCATCCCCATTCCTGCAGCATGCACCACACTCCTTCTGCTCTCAGGCCTGTGTTATTCCTTGTCCATTCGAGTGGGATCAATGAACCTCCCAGCAGAGCCACTGAGAGCCAGGTCCTCTCAACAGAGCTGTGACCTGCTGCTCCCAACTATCTCTCATTTACCTCTGGGTGAAAGATGCTTGGGTCTTGTGTCCTCCGGCATTACTCATTCGATAAATAGCCTGAGAGGTCCTGGTCTGCGAAGGCATTAATGCGGGCACAGGCACGCACACATGCTCACCAAAGCCTCCCTCTGGGCTTCCCACTCACATGCTCCTGTGCAAAGGACTTTTCAAACACGGACTTTTCTCACCTACGCAATCTCTCCATCTATATGAAGACAGATTTTATGTCTCCTCTTAACAAATAAAACCATTTCCTTTCAGTGCAAGCAGGGTCCTTAATGATCATCTAATTTTTCCATGCTTTCATAGAAAAAAAAAACCCTGATTTAAAGGAGGCTGTAATTGAGCCTTTTTTGTACACCTGGTGCTATTAAATACTAGGCACGATCACAAATATTATCTGATTCACTCTTCATAATTACCCCTAATGTGCCTCATGTCTTCGCTCTAAGATGAGAGGATGAATGTTCCCATCTGATTAATGGAAAGGTTATGGCCTAAATCTAGTCTGTAGAATCCCGGATCAATGCAGCTGACAGTCTCTCCACAGTTTTACCCGGAATCCTCTCCCCACCCAACCAAACCTCACAGGGCAGAGAACAGACAGAACCTAGAGACAGCTCTGAGACCTCAAGTCCTTGAAATACTCAGCAGAAGGGTCAGCGAGGGGTCATCAGAAGCATCTCCACCTGTACAGATGCTACGCAGCACCGCATGACTCTGTGTTCATCCCAATAAGCCACTAGCACCAGCACCAGAGCATGAACAGCTGGGCAAGGCCAGAATAGAAGCAGAGGGCAGCAGCACTTGGTGTCTACTCTTAGCATGTGATATCACTTCCAACAAGTGCTTTACCCTCCTGGGCGCAGATGTTTCCAGTACAAAGAGCCCAGCTCCCCAGGGCAGGTGAATGCTGCACAGGTATGCACAGGTGTGAGAACACGGAAGATGCCATCAATGGTGCAATGGTTCAGATCCTGAGCTCGGGCAACCCCATAGGTCCACTTGTTAATGGCTTGGGCACTGCCCTGAAGCACTTATGGGAAGTGCTGGGATGTTGAAGAGGTAGAGCCTAGTGGGAGGAAGTGAGATCAGTGGGGACATGACCTTGAAGAGGATATTGTGGCCCTGGTCCCTGAAAAGGCTGAGTGATGGAATGCCAAGGAAACCAACTGGATGGGTAGGAATATATCATTGCACAGAAAGAAAAGTGACACCCAGGAGCCATAACCCTATGGGCCCCAAAGGAGCATCCTTCCCCAGGGCAGATTTGATCCTCTGTTGAGAGCTGCTAACAGCCCACCCAGGTCTTACCTAAACAAATATTCCAAGCAGTCCATAGGAGGAACTAACTTTAGAAACACAACAGTCACTTTGCATTTAATGAGGAAAGGAAAAAAATCATCAGGTCTTGAAACTCAGTTGGGGCCAAAATCTCCTTCCAAGCCTGTAGGATTACTGAAGCAGTCAGGCACGGAGGATGCCCAGGAATAAGATAAACTCATCACTACCCTCTTTCCCAATCCAAAACACTTTTCTCATATACTTTCTTCCCCTCATAAAATGTTGTGCCATTGGCTACAGGATGAGGAAATTTTGTATTCATTTTCTTTTAAAAAGAGCAAGTACAAAATTAGATGGCTCAGGCTGAACCTCACAGTGTCCTTCCCCTGTGCATTTGGAGAAGCTGGCTGGGGAGACACTGGAAGAAAAGCAACAGCTTTAAGGGACAAATGGATCCTGTCTGTCTGTCTGGCTGGCTGTCTCAAAGAATCTGCAGCAGCAGGTACCCTTGATTCTCCCACACTGTCCTTAAAGACGAAGCCCCTAAGAAGCCTGCACCCCACCAAAAGGCAGATTAAAATTACCCCGAATGCCTGGACTGAGCCCCCACTCCACTCAGCCACTGACTGACACTCACTCTTGTGTGGGCTATTACTAATCACTCCCTTCCCAAGGGCTAACGAGGGCACGCACTGGCAATATAACAGGTGCATGAAAGACACCACCCGAGGGCACATCAAGGAGCAAGGAGGATCAGGGCTGATGAGGCTGGAGCTCAGACAATGCAGGGGCCAGGGAGCCAGGATGGAGGGATGGAAGAACAAGGGGAGGTGAAAAGAACTAAGATGTACTATGTAAAAGTACCAATACCCCACAAGGAATATAATCACTATGTATTGCAAATAATATACATTTTTAAAAATTAAATTTAAAAAATATATATAATCCAACAATTAAGTATTTCAACTCAATATATAAACCAACATTTAGCTGGTACTAACAGATATAGCCCTAAGGGCAAAAGGAACCTCAGAGTGAAGTAAACCTAATAAATAATGCCACCATTCAAAAAAAATTTAAAAACGTATTAAAAAAATATCCAAGCAAATGATGGATAGGAAATTAGATAGTCTTAACAGTGTTCCTACAAAGAAGGAACCCAAGACCCATTCTTCTGGTTAACAGATCAACATCATCTGCTTTGTGACTCCTACCTTCACGAGGCAGGATCTCATTATGTCACCCAAGTAAGCCTTAAACTCAGACGCCTCCTGCATTAGCCTTCCAAGTAGCTGAGATGACAGGCCTGCACAGCCAAGCTTGGCTTAACGTGATCTGCTCTGAAAGATGAGGAAACTGGAACTGGACAGCTATGCTGACTGCCCCAGGCCTCTCAAAGGGAAGCAGGTCTTTATGGTCATAGAAGCTAGGTTATTTTTATAAAATTTGGTCAACGTTATTCACAGCACTAACTTTTAAAGGGAATGGAGGAGAGAAATGATCCATCTCTTCGGATGTTAACTGACTTGAACACTTGCTCTATGGGGACGTTATATTTAGCCAAAATGGAAAAAGAAAAAGATGCTCATTTAGAACAGAAACAGTCCTACCTCCCAAGGTTCAGTGGTCTCGGATCCTCTGAGTCAGAGATCCTGTCTTCCTCAGTTTCCCGCTGCTTTTGTGAAATGTGGTTTCACGGCAGTGCAGGTCACACCTATCTTGTTTGTCATCCTGGAAACCAGGAGTGAGTGGTCAGCAGCCACCAGGTAGGAGACTCGGTGCCAGTGTTGTGGACACCTCACAGTGACAACAGAGAGGGCCAGACCCAGGCTCAGGGAAATCTCCCCATTCGTGTGTGGATTTTTCTCTTCCTAGAAACAAGTGAGGGTGACCTCCTTCCCATAAGACATCTGCACTGGATTCCAACAGCACTCATTCCCCTCCCTACAGCTCTCAGAAGACAAAGCTCCCCGCCCCATTTCCTTCCAGTGTCTCCGCTCTGAAAGAGAAACACCTGCTGAAAAGGGAGAACGACGCCTGGCCAAGAAGGAAGATATGGGCTCGTTCTCTTGCTGCGCGGCCAATCAAAGCTGTGGCGCCTTAACTAGGTCATTTAACTTCCAGCTCTAACTGTCACTGCTTGAACAGTCAGGGGATGATGCATATCAGTCAGCCTCCGCAGGTCACTGAAAACTGCCCATGTGTTTAATAAGGGGGGGACAGATAAATAAATGGCAACTGGGTGACACAATGCAATAGTGGACAATCACTAGAATGAATTAGAGCATGCACACACAACTCAAAAATATGTAAGTAGAAAACATGGCAGAAAATCAATATAGCAAAATAAAATTTATATAAATTTGAAAATACATAAAAATATCCACCACTTATGCAATTTCTAAACATAAGGTAAAAATACTAAACACAGCCTACACACCCTCAAAGCAGAATGGTTCCTTTTGGAGGAAGAGATCTAAAAAGGAAAGTAAAAAGGACACAAAATTGATCTGCCGTGTTTTATTTATTTATTTTATTATTTATGTATTTTTTATTTTTTTGGTACCAGGGATCGAACTCACAATCAGCTTATGCCACTGAGCTAAATCCCCAGCCCTTGTTTTACTTTTTTTTTCTTTTTTTTCTTTTTTTCTTTAAAACAGAATAAAACAAAAGGGGGCAGTACAGAGCAGATCAGAACAGGACAACATAGGCAACACAGTACTTTACATTAAGTCAACTGGACATCAACAGTATCTAACACCATATCTCTTACTCTGCTATAGTTGAGCATAGTTTCAATTACAATAATATCAAACATAACACTATAGTATAAAGCCATGCGTATAGTGAAAGAATTCCAGGGTTTTCTGAACCGAATAACAGAAAATGATCAATGGGTATTATAATATCTCATTTTTGATAAAAAAAGAAAAAAATTTGTTTGAACTATCACACATATTCAAATTCCAATGAGACACAATGTGGTAGATAGAACCAATGGTAATAGAACCAAAAAAAAACCATGGTAGGACTTCTAAGAAGGATAATATTAAATCAGCAATAGCTGTCATAATGTTTTCTTCAAAACAGCTGTTCATATCATCACGTATGATATAGTCAAACAAAACAGGATAACACCATTCCAACTGATGATTTAAAACTTTGAAAGACTTCGAAGCTATGAGATGGGGCCACATGCTTACCATAAAGTCTTATATAC
>PVJX010006358.1:0-78289 GCA_004027295.1 Dolichotis patagonum
GTATAAGTGAGCTCAAGGCCAGTCTGAACTGCATAGTGGGATCTGGTCTCAAAAAGACAACAAACAAACCAGAACAAACCAAACCAAACCAAATCAAAAAAAACCTGGCTGGAGGTGCATCTAAAGCAGACTAAAATCACAATGACCAGATTTACATGGTTCCCTGCGGGAGACATAGAAATTTGAGATCATCTTAAGATTTCCCACAGAAATAGACTGTTACCTCACTGGACGTAGGCCATACTCTTCCATCCACTAAGACAAAGAGTAAGAGTCAAGGATGTGGCCCAGTGGCATAGCACCTGCCTGGCAAATGTGAGGTCCTGAGTTCAATTCCTAGTATGGAAAAAAAAAAAAAGACCAAAGTGTCCTTGTAATTTTATTGGTTGATTACAGTTTGACCTATGTTGTATCCACCTTGTGATTTTACTCTACAAAACTTTCTCAGAAAAGCGGGCTTGGTGAGCACCCACTTTGCGGACTCCTCCTCTCTCTCAGGAGTACCTCTCAATTAATTTTCCTACGGTTAACCTCTTTTGTTTCTTAGAATTCATTGTTTGATTTTGGGGAACAGGAATTCAACATATCTGACATCTAGCCGGTTGCTAGTTGCACTTTCCCCCTGTATCAGTAAGGTTTACTACTACATGAATGAAGACCTGGGAACTGAGTTCCAAGCTACATTTCTAAATTCAAAGTGTAAAATGTCTTCATATCTACCAGGGCATATATTTTTATAACACTTTTGGGAGGTTTACATGGCATTTACTGCTGAAAGCTTCAACAACTGTGAAACTGATCCAGGGAAAACACCAGATGTCAAATACATCGAGTTTGTGTTTTCCGAAGTTGAAGAATGAAGTCTAAAGAGTAACAGGGGTACTGAATTGGGCTAATTCTATAAGAAAAATCAAAAGAAAACATTCAATAAAAATTTTTTCAATACACAAAAATGTAACACAGCATATAACATGGGTCAAGCTCACCTGTTTACACTTTGACATGTGTACATACACCTTGCTGTTTGTTGAATCAAGTGGGTGACTACAAAGCTTGCTTCCTATATTCCCCAGCACAGGCTCCAGAGGTGCACAGCTGGCTACTATTATGCTAAATTAAATATTTACATTAGAAAAGTATGCTTTAGGTGACTGCACCCCAGTATGAGGAACCCTATTAACAGATCAGCATCCACTTGGCTAGTGTTTTTGCAAATTATTGCCTCAGACATGCTGTCACCCAATATTTTTCATTAATCCATCTGCAAAGCAATTTTTCAACTTCTTCCAGTATCTGGGAATGTTGCTTCTTCATAGACTTTACACCTTTAGCAACATTTGTTGCTTTAGTCTTGTCCTTATTTCTGACTATTATTGAGATTGTTGATCTGGCTGGGTTTTTAAAACTTATTTACTTATTCAATTTTTTGGGGGGGGGTACTAGGGATCAAACTCACAACCTTGCACTTGCCAGGCGGCCGCTTATGCCACTAAGCTAAATCCCCAGCCTGATCTGGGTGTTTTAAAGCGCAAGATCAATCACACCTATACTCCCGTACTTAGCTACAATCTCCTTTTTCTTTTCAAAGGCTGCTTTTATTGCTTTTTTGGTTTAGTGGTATCAATCTTTCTGTGACCCATGATTAGCACTTAAAATGCACAAAAGTACAAGATAGTAACTATGAACATGTGGAGTCCTGCAGTATACCCAAGCTAGAGACTGACTCATGGACCCATTCCATCAAACCAGAGGGGCACCAAGCAGCAAGGGACAAGAAAAACACCTCTTCTGTGGGGTGGGGTCCTCACTCAGTAGTTCTAACAAGTGCAGCAAATCTGGAGGAAGTGACAAGCCCTAAAATAATTCTTCTCATCAAAATGCCAGGAATACTTCCTTTGACATGCTCTGAAGCAAAGCATCAGAGTATGACTGTATTCAAACCGTACACATACAGAATGTCTGTCTGTGTGCACACAAAAACCTCCTACAAATTAAAACAAAGAATAAAAATGTGGCCAATAAGAGATGCAAAGATTCTCACTGTACAAAGGAAAGCAGTGAATAGGTAGGGTGCATTTTAAGGCTGGGGATTTAGTTCAGTTGCATAAGCATCTGCCTGGCAAGTATGAGGTTGTGAGTTCGATCCCTGGTACAAAAAACAACACAACAACAACAACAACAACAACAACAAAATTTAAAGTCAGTAAAGCAGCAAAAAATAAAAACTGACAGTGGTAAATGCTGGTGATAACACAGAACTATAATCTGTATTATGTACTGTAGATAAAGGATGCTATTACAGTCAATATGACACAAGGGCATATATCCATACGCATGAATTTTTAATTTATGCACTAGGATAATGATTAAAGTAGCAATAATCTTAAAGGACTTATCTTAAATTACTGTCCCTGCTTTCTGAAAACTTTTAAATGGTTCCCATTCACTGAAAAACCTATAATAGGTTAGTTAATGAGTAACATAGGTGCTTTGTATACTTAACCTTTCATTCATTAAATCTGGCATAGATATGTCCTTTTATTTTTTATATTAGTCTTCTTTTCTAGATGCATAATTCTAGTCTCTGAGAGACCGTCATTTATTGAAGAGACATCTGTACCTTTAAGTGGAAGCGCAAAGGATTCTGGGGCCCAGCTGTTGCAACCCTGCCTCTCCCACAACCGGACAGCGTTATGATCTAAGCCCTGATGTTTAGCACAACTGACGCATCCTTGGGAATATTTCTAGTTTTCCTGGAAATAATCTCAATCAAGATCACCCTGGAATGGGGGAAAGGAAAAAAGGAGTGGAAAAATGCACAGTAAGCAAGGCCTTTCCTGGAAAACATGTGTGTAGAAATTACGTATGTAATTTCACTGACAAACAAGTTCCCTTGGGGGTGGGGGGACTCCCCCCAACAAAAATCTTTGGATCCCTATTTAAGAATACCTACATTTTAGGGGTTTAAAAAAACCAGGCTAGGGTCAATTACAGTAGGTAAAAAATTTCAAATTTCTTCGACCAGACTTGTTACATTAACCAGTGCATAAAATGTCACACGTGCCTGTGTTCACAAATCTTTTGGTTTGCCATAGTAAAACCGATGACTTACAATGAGCTCTTCGCCCCCAAATCACATACAAGTGATGAGATAAGTGGCTGTATGCGACCCGTAGAATTTAATTCCACTGACCCTCTTGCAGGCAGAGGCTACCTATGTTGAGTTTGAAGATGAAGGACAGGAAATAAAAAATATTAGGCCTAAAAACCAGGTTCTGGCCTTCTGTAACATGTTCCTGCAGAATCTGAGGCGACAAAGCCAGGGAGGGTAACAGAACTCGGCGACCTCCATGTTGTCAGCTTCCAGAACCCATAAGAACTCTTAAGGGAGGCGTCGGTCAAGAAGACAGGTTTCTTCTCAAAGCAGTGAGAATACAGTACAGGCCACCGCCTAACGCCTTCCAGGAAACCGACCGGAACACTCGCCGCAGACTGCACAGATGCTCAGACCGACCCAGGCTGAAGGGAGGAGCCCAGCAGAGCTGTCGGCGTGCGCGCGCCGAGATTTGCATGCACAGCAGAACCGCGCGCGCACGCGGGCGAGCCGCGCAGGTGCAATAGGGACCTCGTGGCCTCCGGATGGGCGTGGAACTGGGCGGAGCCAGCCACCCCGGCTTGCTGACGCGACGGGTCGCGGCGGAAGGGTGCGGACGCGCAGGCGCAGTTGTGACTCGAGGGTAGGTAGGCGGGGCCGCGCCTGCGTCTTGAGAGGCGGTAGTGGCGGTGGTGGCGGTGGTGGCGGTGGTGGCGGCGGAGGCAGCAGCGGGAGAGGTAGCAGCGGCAGTTGTACGGGGGTTCCAGGAAGATGGTGGTGATTAAAGAATTGTGAGTGGATCCGTGGGCGCGAGCGGGAGTGTTTAACGACGGTGGTGGGAGATTCATTGGCTGAAAAATGGGAGTGTGTTTCAAAGACGGAGCGAGTCCCGGGCCGGTCGCTCTCTGCGCCCCCCCTACCCCGGCAAGTAAGCCGAACCACTCCAGGACCCTACGCTGTGCGCCCTGGAACCCCAAGGGTTGCCATGGTAACACAGCAGCCGCCTTTTCTGGGGCGTGGGCTGCTGGGTCTGGGTCTCAGCATGTGGTTTGGGAAGGTGCGGCCAGGAGTTTCCGCCGGGACCAGCCTCTTCCCCTGTGCCTGCCACCCCTGTTCTGGGCCCACCCTCAGGCCCACGGGTGGGACCGAGCCGTAATACGAGGACTGGGTGGGCGGGATGATCTGACTGTGATTTGTCGTCTGGGGTGGAGTTTTGCTTATATCCCGCGGGAGAAGAGATTGCCAGGTGAAGGCAGGCAGCACTGGTGTCGGCACGTTGGCGCCCTAAAGTTCCAGCTGGAGCCGAAACCTGCAAAACCCGTGCTCCCTTGGGTGCTCAGTTGACTTTACAAGAGAGCCGTTTCCCTACTCATAATCTCAGTTTCCCCATCTTTAAGGTGAGATCCCAACTAGTTAACAGGGTTGAGGTGAGATGCAAGACACTTTGACAACAGATGGGCAGAGTAATTTTCTTGTAGCTTTTCTCGTCGCAAAACGTCTGGTTGACAGTGTCCGACTGTCAATCTTGGTTCCTGTCCTCAGTATATCTTGGGTAACTAGGGATTAGTATGGCCTGGTCCCCCCCCCCAAGTTGTTTCACATTTTTTAAGTTTGTTTTTTTTGAGGCAGGGTTTCACTGTGTCATTCAGGTTGGCCTACAACTCACTTTGTAGTCTAGTGTGGCAATCCTCCTGTGTCCACCTCATTAGTGCTTGTGATTGCAGGCGTGTACCACCGCACTCGGCTCATTTTAGATTCTAAAGTGGAAAATTCTTTGACCTAAAGAATTTAGTGTTTAGTTTTGGTATCGGGAATCGAACTCAGAACCTTGTGCTTGCCAGGCAGGTGGCTTGTGCCACAGAGCTTTTATCCCTAGCATTTTTGTGTTTTTGAGAGAGTTGCTATGTATGTTCAGGCTGGCCTTGAGCGCACTGTGCAGCCCAGTCTGGCCTGGAATTCACGGCCATCCTCCTGTCTCAGCCTCCCAGGTGCTTAGGTTAGAAACATGTCAGACACTTTATTTTTGGCGTGTTATGTCCCTTCTATCATTAGTAGGCAAGCATGGTGAGCAAGGCAAGGCAATTCCAGCAAAGCAAGACTAGGGCAAATTTAAGCCCAGCCTAGGCAATTTAGTGACTTGGCGGAAAAATGAAAAGTGATTCATTGACCTTTTGGCTTAAAACTGCCTTGCAAAACCTTACGTATTTTTTCTGTTCTGATCTCATTTACTACTTTTCCTTTGCCCACTCAAATCTCACTTTTTTCCTTCCTCTTCCATTGCTACTCTACAAATATGTAAACTTAATTTAGGACCTTTGAGTTTTTGTTCTGTCTGAAGTGCTCTTCCTCAGCTCATCAACTCTTCTCCTTCTAGGTCTTCTTTCACCTCAGAGAATTTTTATTTTAGCTGTAGTCTCTACTACATGTAAGCTCCATGAATTTGCCTGTATTGCTCACTCTATTGTTTTTAACTTTCAGAATAGTTCTTGCACATAAACATTAGTTAGTTGAATTGATGAAAAATTACAGCATCTGTCAGTGACAAATCCTGGAAAGTACAGTTTTGTTTTTTGCTGTAAAGTTTTACAGTTAAAACTTATTTGTAGTACGGAACTTTGGGTTTCTCTAAGTTTTCTCTTCCAAGTGTTTTATAACAATGTATCATGTGGATACCATTTATTACTCTGATACCTATGTTATGAACATAGTGGCAGATACCAAGACTAATGGAGGAGTTAAGGCGACAGCAATGAACTGTGGCCCAAGCCAATAGCCTGAATTAAGAGAACTGATTCTAGATCAGATATCTAGTTGTTTTATTAGAGTTAACTTTCTCCTTCTAAAACTGTGAATTAAGTGTTCAGCAGATGCCTTTGTCTGCTGTGTGATAGTACCAAGCTACGTCTTCAGAAGCAGTCCCACTGGGAATTTGCACACCATGCTTAACCTTCATTATGTAAAGTTAAGTGTACTGATGTAACAGATGTTGAGATATGCCTAAAGTCTATTTTTCCTAAGAGTGGTACATTGTTTTTTGACATTTATTCTTCCTGTGTGTCTTTCAGATATTTTTTTTTTCCATCTAGACTTTTTTTCAGGTGGAGGCTGTTTCTTAAAGTGTTTCCAGTACAACATCTGCTGTAGAATTGTGTAAATACTCAGTGCTGTTGAATAAGAAATTATTCCTCCTGCTCTCCATTCATCTTTTTAAGATTGTTTTAAATCAGGAGCAGCAAATAGGTCATATTCCTATATGAAGATATTGCTAAAACAAAAAACCTTGGCAAATGCTTGTTTTATTACATTCCATCTCTTTTTTTGAAGGGTTAAAAAGTGACTGTGGATAGGCAGATTCCCCTTCATTTATCACTTAAGCAGTAGATGAATTAGTATTGAGGACTTTGAAACTGGTTTCACTTGGAAAAAATATTTTAATGCTTTTCACAGCAGATTGTAAATTTTCACATGACTCCTTTGAAAGGTGAACATTACTTTTAGCATAATAAAAGAAAATGGAAACCTATTCTTTTTCTGTTTATTTTTTACTAAGCAAATCTTGAAGTTATTTGCCTCATCTTCCTCAGTGTCTAATCACTGTGAAAGAAGTTTCTCTGAAAGTGTTAAACAAAAATGGGGATCTTTCTGCTAGTGAGTATTTGATAAATTCTCAACTGTAATTCTTTAGTTTTTGGAAACTTCAGGGAAAACTTGTTCCACTTCCTTTTTCTCTACAGTTCCACATTTTGGATCAGGCCTTTATTAATAAAAAGACTTCTTTCTCATCTTCCTGCTGCTCAAGGTTTCTCACCAGCTACAGATACCTTCTTCAGGTCAGCTGCAGTTACATCACTTAGCTCTTGGTACAGACTTTCTAATTAATACATTTCTTTCCATTGTGTCTAAGCCTGGTATTTTTCTAGTGCCTCATCTCTCAGTTTATGTCTCTTACTGAGACAGTGAGCAAAACAATGTGCCCTGAGGGGACAGCTAAAATGATTAGAGAGTTTTACCTCTGGAGGAACAACAGATTTGGCTTTTTTTTGGTGGAACGGGTATCAGGGCTTGAACTCACAACCTCAAGATTGCCAGGCAGGTGCTTATGCCGCTGAGCTAAATACCCAGCTCCTTTTTTGTCTTTTTGAGACAGGGTTTCACTGTGCAGTTCAGGCTGGCCTTAAGCTTATTTTGTGGCTCAGGTTGGTCTCAGTCTTGCAGTGGTCCTCCTGCCTCAGCCTCCTGAGTGTTGGGATTACAGGCATGCACCACTATACCTGGTGGACAAATTTATTCTTTATGAGAATAGAAATTAATTGCATGTGTTTGGGAATATTCACTGTTTTTAGATGAACATTCAAACATAGATATTTGAGAATAAAAGCAGAAAAGTGGAGCATGCAGCTGAAATGTAAGCTAAGTAATGCGGATTGTATTATTTTGTTTCATTTTTTTGTAGAGAAAATTAACCAAGAATGTCTGTGTTGAAAAAAATTGTTTCTTTTAGAAAGTAAAAAGAGAAGGCAGCTGAAAAAAAAAAGTTAAATGAATAATTGCAGCCTTTTAAAAATATTCATCTGTATTTTGAGTAAAATGAAAGTATAAAAGTACTCTTTTTTTTTTTTTTTTGGAGACAGGGTTTCACTGTGCAGTCCAGGCTGGCCTTAAATGCACTTTGTAGCCCAGGCTGGCTTCAAACTTGCAGTGATCCTCCTGTCTCAGCCTCCTGAGTGCTGGGATTACAGGCATGTGCCTGGGATTACAGACGTGTGCCACCTGCCTACAAGTATCCATTTGATGTGTTCAGTAATGCATTCCGTCAAACAGAATCAAACACGTAACAATTGACTCTATCCTGCAAAAGGTTACTCTGTTTGTAAGGCTTCGGGTGGTTTCCTTAAAGTTTTTTCTTAATTTTGAAGGAGCCCTTATTAGACGTGAATACTCGGGTAGTGGAGGAACAGTTTGGACCAGTGTTTGCTCATGAAATTCAAGATGTGTATCCTGTGGGAAGCATCATTTTGAAAATGTACAATGTACAGTTAGTGAATACAGACATTAAACATTTCACAAGGACAACTAACTAGCCAACTTACAAATAACAGATTCTGTACTGTACAATTTTCAGTGATGAGTTTTAGTTTTGTTTCATTTCCTTACTCCTCACAAGAATTGCTGCAACTACTTCTTTGGGGTCCTGGTACCATGAGGATGTTCAATGCAAAGGAACATTGTGGTCCTGGAATGGAAGTTTTTATTTTTACAGTTTAATAACTCTTGTATGGGATATAGGCATGGGCACTGGAAAGATATCTTCCATAAATGACATTCTTGTGTCTCTAAGTTTAAGAGTTCTGTCAGTGGTGTCATTGGATTTAAACTATAAAGTCCTTTATGTCTAAAGATACATATTTAAAGCCATTTTATGTATAATACCTATTTTTTGTTTTTTCAGCCGTGTGGTTTTGCCGTGTTCTGTTCAGGAGGTAAGTTTCTCTTCTGCAACATTTTATTGGTATAATTTACTTTGATATGTTCATCTGAACACACATCTTTGTAATGTTTTTCAACAGATCATAAATGACAACTGAATTTCTGTTATTCTGCCTTGTTTTGGAAGAGTCTAAAGAATGTAATATATCCAGTACAGGGATTCTTTCTGTACCGTCCCAGAGAAATGAGACTCCAGCCTGAATTTAAACACCTTTCTAGCGGTTTAGAGAAGCGACTTCCTATACTGTGGGATACTATATATTGTTAACATTTTTATTTTATATGAGTACTTAGGATATTTTAAATATTTGTCATTACTTTGAATCAAAAGCTGCTTTCCTCTACTTGTTGGATATTGTTGATACTTCATCTAACTTTAGCAGTAGGAATTAGGCCTACTCTGTCTTACTTGTTATAATGCTTTTGTTTTCTTATGGTAGCCCTCCCTGCCAGTACCTCCCCAGCAAGACCTTTAATTCCTATTATTTATTTATTTAGAGACAGGGTCTTGCTATGTAGTTCAGGCTGGCTTTGAACTCATTTTGTAGCCCTGGCTGGCCTGGAACTCGTGGTGATCATCCTGCCTCAGCCTCCCGAGTACTGGGATTATAGGTGTGCACCACCACGCCTGGCCTTTTATTCCGTTTTAAATGGTCACAGTGTTATATGTTTCCAACACTGTCATTTGACCTCATATATCGGGACTTCTAGACTTCTTTACCAACTGGCCTAATCATTGCATGTGTTAGAGTTGTCACTTTGAAAAAAGTATTCCAGACATGTTCTGACTACTACTTAACTGAGAGTCTGTTTTATTTGATCTGCCCATGATGTAGAAATACATCATCTATAGAGAATCTATGTCTTGTAGTTGCAGGTACTTGTAGGATAGCCAAAAATGAGGGTAAAAGTAGAAAAGCCGGCTGAGTAAGATACAGTATGTGTAGAATTCATCAAGCCCTCTGGGCCCTGTAGGTTGCCTGTAGTTCCTACTCAGGCCAGTTACCTGGTTTCCCTAAAGCTGACAGCAGAGCAGAGCGATGAACTGGAAATGAGACCACACAAACCGGTAACTTAAGTGATGGCTGACAGCAGCCAGGGGAAAGTGCAGGCACTAAAAGATGGAGCTGCCTGACTCTGTTTAGTGCATACTTGGACACGGCGGTAGATATCGCAGTAATGCCTGAGGTTTCACTGAATTATAATACACTAGACACAAACCAGGCACTCACTTTTTACTGTATTTGCTTAATTGATTGTTTAAACTCAAATATGGAACTTGACATTGTTAGATTTTTTTCCTTTTGGTTTTCACTGGTTAAATAAAGTTGTTGAAATCTCTGGATCTCCTAATGTCACTCAAATAATCTTCTCAGCTTTTTGTTACATCAAGATTTAGTAAGCATGGCTCTTGTCTCTTAAGTTATTCTTAAAACAGGAGAAAAACCTAGTAGCGTACCACAAATTGTCAGTTCGCTAGCAACTTGTTTTGAATACAGTTGTTTAGATGTTTCTGTGTACGTTTTTGTTACTGTGTTCCTGATCAAGATCACATTTAACTTCTGGTCTAGAGACATTTTAATCTTGTTTTAAAATTTAATCTTGTTTAATCTTTTTAATATCACAGTATTAAAAAGTATATTTTGAAGGACTTAGCATGGCATTACTAAACTTACTGTGGTGTTAGGTCATGGAAAACCTCTAAAAGAGGAAGGCGCTTTCTGAAATCTGAAATCCCAACATACTTATTTGGGAGCACTTGAGATACTTGTTTGGTCCTATGTCCAAATCTTTCCAAATTGAGTACGATTATATGTGTTTTTACAAGTTAAATTAACCTGCAAGATAGCCTATCCCTATGATATCCTTTTTACACAGGAGTATTTCCTGAGCTTATGGTGACCTTCATTTTTTTCTCTCAAAAATTTTAAGCCAGTCTTGATAGCATATACCTGTAATCATAGTACACTTGTATACAAAAGCGGTAGCATTACAAGTTCAAGCCCAGCTTGAGCAACTTGGCAACTTTGTAAGGGTCTGTCTCAAAATTAAAAGATCTGGGGTGTGGCACAGTGTAAAGGCCCTGGGTTCAATCCCCAGTATCCAAAAAAAAAGTTTTGAATTACAAACTCTAAGAGGTAGGTTTTTGTGTTCTTTCTTTGTGCATCTACTTATAAAGAGGGAAGATACTTTTCAGGCTGTCTTCATTGGAAAAAAGTTTAGTCAGATTTGCAGTGCAAGAGAGGTTGGAGATAGTGCCAGGGTTTGGTTGTGAAACAAATCGGAGACCACGGGAATTTTGCTTTACCTATTAGGAACTGCTATTGGTATAGAACAGTACTGAGTATTGATACATACCACTAAGAATTTGGTTCGACCAGGCGTGGTGGCACACACCTGTAATCCTAGCACTCAGGACGCTGAGTCAGGAGGATCACTGTGAGTTGGAGGCCAGTTTGGGCTACAAAGTGAGTTCAAGGCCAACCTGAACTGCGTAATGACCCTGTCTCAAAAAGACCAAAAAAAAAAAAAAAAAACACCAGGAAAAAAAACTTGGTTCATTTTAAATGAAACAGATACTGCTGTTGCAATTTCCTGCCTTTTATGGTAATAATTGTGTACTTACAATACCTTAGAAGTTTTACTAAAGAACTTTGTTTAAAAGTTCTGATTCTGGGTACTCAGTGCTGTTTCTGTTAACTGAGCAAGGACCAAATTGGGCATGTCATATACAAGTCACAAGTTTACTGAAATTTGGACTGTTACAGTTCTTTGGCTCTCCAGGCTTTTATTCTACTTTCTTTCTTTCCTATTTGTTAATATGGTGAAAATTTGGGTTGCTCAGCTTTAATTGACAAAGTGACAGTTGCATTCTTGTCATACCTTCCTGAGAATGTTGTGAAATTGAGATAGAAGAGAAGGGAAAATGACTTGGGAAATGCAGGTGTGCCTGTGCAGAAAGTAAACCAAGTGTCAGGAAGTCTTCTTGATGCATGGATAGTACATATTAAAGCCACAGAATGCTTTTAACTGGCAATGTTTTGAATAATGAAAATCCTATAAAATATATAGTTAGTTAAAGCTGTGTTAGCTGGTGTTTGCCTTTTTAGACATTAATTTCTAACTTGTCATGTTTTCATAAAGAATATAGGTGGTGAATGGTTAGAGATACACATTGCTGTGTCTTCTCTAGTAAGATTTTAGCACAAGAAATTTCTGCAGTTACTACAGACTTGTTAAAACTCTGTACTCTGAAATTTCAGTATCAGGTTGGACAACTTTACTCTGTCGCAGAGGCTAGTAAGAATGAGACTGGTGGTGGTGAAGGAATTGAAGTCTTAAAGAATGAGCCTTATGAGAAGGATGGAGAAAAGGGACAATTTACACACAAAATTTATCACCTAAAGAGGTAAGTGGATGCATAGTCATTATATTGAATGATTGTGCCATGACTAATAGCGTGTACTGCCTATCTCACTAATAGACAAGGTCAGGTACTTTTTAAAATTTCAGTGTGGTATATTGTGTATTAATTTGTTCAGAAGACCTCCCACCCTGGTTATTTTTAAATTATAGAAGTAATGTATACCTGTATAATAAAAATTCAAGCAACAGAGAAGTCTGTAAAATAATAACTTGGTCTTCACCACTTGCTATCAAACATCTATAACCAAAGAAACACTAGAAATAGTTTAGGGATAATCCTCTTGTATCATTCTCTTTACATAGGCAAAGATTTTAAAAAAATAAGCACATAGGGAGATGTATTACTTGTGTCATTTTTAATGCTTTACAAATAGACTCATACTGTACAGCTTGCTTTTTCATGTAAGAATATATCATATCCTCCACGTTTTTATTTATTTAATATCCATATGATTCTTTTTAAAGCTGAGTAAAGAGTTTTAATTCACTTAACTATTCCCTAAATGGTAGGTTTTCTTAAGGATTTTAAATATTTTTTAGTATCTTTTACAAATACTATCTCTCCAATCCTAAAATTCATCTGGAACCAGAAGAGACCTAGAATAGCAAAGGCAGGGCTGGCCAACAGGCTAGGCAGAGGGCATCACAATCCCTAACTTGAAATTGTACTACAAAGCTACTATGATAAAAACAGTGTGGAAAAAAAAAAAAAACAGACTTGAAGATCATTGGAATGGATTAGAAGCTGCAGAAACAACTCCAGACACACTAAGCCACCTTATCTTTAACAAAGGTGCCAAACACATTCATTGGAAAAAAAGATAGCCTCCTTAACAAATGATGCTAAAGAACTCAAAAAAAATCAATCCTCACAGATTTAAAAACCCAATCCAAAAATGATCATCTGAGATGAATACATACTTCTCAGATGAAGAAGTACAAACAACCAATAAATAAATATATGATGCAAAGTAACACTGAGATTCTACCTCACCCCAGAAAGAATGGCTGTTATCAAGAAATCAACCAATAACAAATGCTGGAGGGGCTGTAGGGAAAAAGAAAGCTTTCTCTACTGTTGGGAGTGTAGACTGGTGTAACCACTGTGGAAATGAGTATGGAGATTCCTCAAAAAACTCAGATTGGAAGTCCCATTTGCCCCAGCTATCACACTTCTGGTTGTCTTTCCAGAAGAATTAAAAACATCCTACTACAGCTATATATGTGCCCCCATGTTCATAGCAGCATAATTTGTAATAACCAGATTTTGGAAACAAGTGCCTATTGAATGAAGAATGGATAAAAAGGATGTGATATTTTTTATACAATGAAGTACTACTCAGCCATAAAGAAAGACAAACTGAGACTTTTATAGGTAAATGATGCAACTTTGACCATACTCATAAGTGAAATCAGACATGCGTGTGTGAGCATTGTATTGTCTCACTAGTGTGAGAAGCTGAAAAAAACCCAATATGTTTATGTATATATGTATACGTATTAATATGTTAATATACATATTACATATATGTAAAATACAGTAAAGGTAGTTACACTGCTGATTTCTCTTGAGTTCACAAAAGAGATTGATTCAGGCTGGTAACGTTCAGCCAATTGAATGCAGATGTCTTGTGTTCCGGGTGACTGGTTTGAGGATGGAAATGCTCAATGTATGTACCATTGTTGTCTCCTGATTATTGTGTTTTGAAATTTTTTTTTCTCTTTGAACTAAAATGGATTTGATTTAAAAAAAAAAAAAAAAAAAAAAACTTGGTCCGAACCTGTTTTCACATTTGTCTGTCTGCCTTAAATATTTTTCTAGGAGAAATTAATGAAAGGATTGGTGGGAGGACATGTTAGTTTAAAATTTCAGCAAATTATCCTCCAAATTATCTTGCATTTTTTCATATTTTTCTTTTTAACTTAATTTCATAGGCAGAAAATACAGTCTTAATTAAATTTGTATTTTTTTGTTAGTGAGGTTACATGTCTTTTAGTGCCAAATGACCATTTGACTTTCTCTGTGACTTTACTATTCAAATGCTTAGTCTTTTTGTTTTTGAGTTTTTGTGCATATTTCCCAAAGTTCTTTGCAATAAACATTAAAATAGAAAAGGCATACCAGTATTTCTGTAAGGACCCATGGTCAGTAATGTTTTTTTTTTTTTTTTTTTTGTGGTACCGGGGATTGAACTCACAACCTCGAGCTTGCAGGGCAGGCACTTAAGCCACTGAGCTAAATCCCCAGCCCCAGTAATGGTTTTTAAGACGATACGTCATCATCAGTCTCCTAGATTATTAAGGCTTGGAGGGAAACTGCTCTTATTAAAGTAAATCATACTTATGTTAGTAGAGCATCTTGAAGTTGTAGATTAGTTGTGTGGATCAGTATTTTTTTGTATTTTTCTCAGTTAAACTCTACTGCTTATAATTGTACCATTGAGGTCTGCATTTCCTTGTTTTGTTGTACAGTTCACTTGAGAAATACAAGTGTCAGTTGAGATAACATTTTGACCTTTTGGATGCATAGTCTGCTTAATAGTGACAGTGTTGAATTTATTTTTGTATACTCAGCTTTCTTTTTCTAAAGTTTGAATTAATTAGAAAATTAATTGAATTTTGCTGACAAAGAAGTTTTTCTTAAACACTGAACTCTTTTTTGGAGTTAGTTTAATATGTAAAATTTACTGGGCATGACATCCTTTTTAGATACTATTCCATATGTGAATAAACTTCAGATAGATTCATAATATTCTCTGACAGCTAAAAGTTGGAATATTGGGGAAATGTTTGATAATATTATTACATGGACAGATTGTAAGTAATACATGTATGCATATTGTGTTTCATGCTTTAAAAAACCTAATAGCTTTTTAAAAACATATTAAGACTAGTGCAGTGGTGAATGTATGTAATCTCAGCTGCTATGGAGGCTGAGGCAGGAGAATCACAAACTAATCGGAAAAAAATCCTAGAAAGAGATTTATTACAATGTTAAAAAGAATGGTTTGATGAGGTGGCTGAGTGGTTAAGACGATGGACTGCTAAAATGTTAAGAATGTTTATCACTTGGTGATGGGAGGAAGGATGAATTTTAAACTTTTACTCTAAAATTAAAGAGTAAAAATTGTTATTCTTCATTTGTTTTGTTTTTATTTTTTAATTTTATTTTAAGGGGAATAAAACCAATCAAAATAAAACAGAATAAAGCCAATGAAAACAAACCAGTGTAAGTGATACAGGACTTCAAAACAATACAGAATCAACAGTGTTTCAATCAATGTAATGCCTCTTCTTGTCTTCCTTGTCTTCTGCAAAAATCAAACAGAACCAATAAAAACAAAATGAATGCAATAAAGGACTTCAAAACAAAATAGTAGTAAATCCAAAATGGCTAGCAAATCTGTCTTGCTATTTTTGAAATAGCTGCCCATGTCATCAGATACAACAAAATCAAACGAAACAAAACAGAATAAAACCCAACCCAATAAAACAATGAAAATGGTACAGGAATTCCAAACAAGATAATCCGGAATTAAGAGTGGTTACCACCTTTAGAAGATCATCCATAGATGCCACACTGTACTGTGATCCTCTGAATAGATGATCAGACCCCTAGCCCTAGACCTGCAGAGCCAGTGAAACGTTAAACACCGAAGCATCATTGCATTTCACCTCAGTAGCTGTCACTGCAGCCTGTGTTTCTGTGGATCAGCTGGTTGCTTACAGGGTGGGGTGGGGGTGGGGGTTGGCCCGTGTTTCCCAGCCTGCGCCTCAGGAAGGGGCTAGGATCTGGCTGCCTGCCCACTGGCAGTGGCCTGCGCATGGCTCTGGTTCCTGTTTAGATTTTGAGACAGGATCTTATTCTGTAGTTCAGGCTGGCCTTGAACTCTGTTATGTCGTCCAAGTTGGTCTCTGAACTCTCAGCAGTCCTCCTGCCTCAGCCTCCAAGTGCTGGGATTATTTCATTCTTATGAGGAAAAAACTGTTCATTATCAGTTTTAAAACATCTGATTTAGATAACACTGCAGCTGTAAGTAATGAGATTCTTCAGTTGAAGACTATAGATATGGTTAGTCCAAGTGATACTTTTACTCCAGATCTTAGTTGGGCTAGAGGTTCTGAATTCTACTTTCAGGCTTTTAGTGGATTAAATAAAGGAAAAGTTTTGCTTTTCTGGGGACTAGTCTTCCTGTACACTTGGGCTTCTAGAATAGCTTCTTTATTCCCACATGCCGCTGAATCATTTCATAGGAGCCTTTGGTTTTACCTCTTCTGGAGAACTAGGCAGTATGTACAGTGTACATGAGAATACACTAAGGTACAGGTTTACTCAAGGTCAGACAGCTAATGGTGTGACTGGTGATGGATGTGATTACTCTGACTTCTGCTTCCCTTTAGGTCATAAGAGGCAACTCCAGCACTTGGAGTCCAGTGGGCATGTCTCCCCTGAAAAGGGACAGAGGAGGATTGACTAGATGGAAATGAGTGTTTGATTCCCTGCCCCCTTAAAAAGCAAAGATGGCACTGTGGACAGAATCATGAGACACAAGAGGGAAAAAGTGAAGAGTGTGGCAGTAATGGGTCTCAGTTAGTGTGACAAATGGTAACCACTCAGTAAGAGTGAGAAACAACTAAAAACCTGTCCAGTGATTACAGCGATACCCAGACCATTTGTTGATCTAATTTGGGGGGGAGAGTAGCAGCTGGGGCAAGGGTCAGCAAGTATGTACCTCGGGTTCATCAGTGTTAGGTAGGAAGCACGTTCGCCACAGTGCAGCCGTGTTATTGAAGGCAAAGAACCATTGGCGGGAAGGCCTACGGCCTTTTACGCTGTAAGGAAGACCTTGGTCCTAGGGCAAGCCTGGCAGTACAGCCCCCTAATACTTTAGTTTTCTAAGGGTGGTTTCCAGGTTAGCTTGCTGAAGATGTACCTACTGTCCGTAGAGAGTTTGTAGTGCTGTCTCTGAGAAAGTTAAATTTATGTCCTTACCATGTATTTCCTTTTCTAGTGTTACTAAATTAGTTAGCCCAAGCGATGTGCACTGCCCTTGAAAATGTCAGTAGAATTGCAAACTTGGCTGTAGCAACCAAGACCGTATTTTACATTTGAGATGTTTAAAGTTCAGAGTCACTTTATCTAGTGGTAATCAGTCTCTGGAATCTGGCCAGTATATACTTTCCCATTTCTGCAAAATACTTCTTGGTAAGATTTATATACTTGATCTCAACCAGAAGGTTGAGAAACAATCTTGGGAAGGTATTAGAAAAATAGAGGGGACATTTCAAGTGTCTGTTTTCTTCAAATCTTAAGTAGCTGGCCTCTTGTCTCGTTGCTCGTAGCAGAGATGGTATATGAACCCAGGCGGGCATTTGTGACTGCAGAACCAGCCATCTATCTTAAGCACTTTGGCCTATTTCTGTGCCCTGAGGAAAGTTGCAATACTTTTCCTTTCCTGAAATTCTCCTTAGAAATTCTCCAGAACCACAGGTTCACTGTGTCTAATTTCTCATATTTTTAAAGTCTTATGTCCAAAGTAAAGTTAAACTTAATGTACTTAAGAATATTCACATTCTCCCAATTGTTACAGCTCCCTCCAGAGTAAAAATCTGGCTCTGAGCAAGCCATTGTGTTTTTCTGCCTCCTCTAGAGATAACCTGCCCCAGATTTTGTCCACCCCCTGAACATTTTTCTTCTGATGTTCAGGCCTTTTCTAATCTGCTTGGTGTTTCTGAGCTGTGTAGACATTCTTTGGCTACTTAAGTACATACTGACTTTTCTTCCTGAACTCATTTTTTGTCCCTTCTATTCATTTTAACATTGGACCAAGTATTTTTCCATATTATATTTGTCATCTTATACCCTGTTCTTCACGGAAATTCTTTAATATACACTTAGTGCTGGTGAAGGAGAAGGGAGTTTTCTAGGTAGAGAATGTCTTTTGAGACAGGATCTCACTGTGTAGTTCAGGCTGGTCTTGAACTCACAGCAATCCACCTGCTTCAGCCTCCTGAGTCCTGGGACTATAGAGCTACGCCACCATGCCCAGCTACTAGAGAATTTTGAAGCAATTTTTGGGATGGTTATTTCAGAGAAAAGCTTCTAGCTCTCCTGAAACCTCCCATTATGAACCCACTGATCAGTCCTTGTTGTTAGATTTTTATGTTTTTCTGTCTTGTGGGAAGTCAGCTTTATTCTCTTTTCAGTTCATGAGTGTTACGCCTTTACCATCTTCAGTCAGTCCAGGAGAACGGAGTTTGTTATGCTTTGCCAGTGCCAGAATGGCCCTGTTTTCCAAAGGTTGAAACAGCAGATGTTTTACTGAAAAATTGTTTTAAAATTTCATGTGATTCAAGGTAAGAGTTCATTTTTGTAATCAAAAAAGAGTCATGTGCCAGGAATTTAAACTGTATTTTAAAATGATAAGCTTAAGACACCTAAACATTCAAACTTGAGTTATATATGATGTTTCACATTGAATGAGCATTTTGTGCAAGAAATTAAAAAATAGTAGCTAACTATGAAAATTCATTCTTGAGTTGAAAATTAGCCATCACAGACACACTTTTTTTTCTTAGTAGATAGTTCAGTCTTAAAGTTTCCACAATTCAGGCCTGGCGTAGTGGTGCATGCCTGTAATTCCAGAACCTGGGAGACTGAAGCAGGAAGATCGCCATGAGTTTGAAGGCCAGCATGGAATACGTAGTGAGTTCAAGGGTAGCCTGAATTACATAATGAGACCCTGTCTCAAGAAAACAAAAGAGCCCCCCCCCCTTAGAGTTTTCTGAATAGTGATTCTATACTGGGACTCTATTCTTCTGATTTTCTTTCTTTTTCGAAAAATCCATTTTATTTCAAGAATCAAAAGGAAGAAAGAAAAAAGAAGAAGAAAAAAACTACAACAAAATTTCAAAACATGTCAGCCAGGGGGCAACAATGGTACATACATTGCGCGTTGCCAGGAATATTTTCTGAAAATACATTTTTTTCTCTATGGCATGTCTCATCTTTCAACACTATTTTGTTAGGTGAAAAATACTTTGTTTTTTTGTAAGTCTTTCATGTAAGTCTGGTATTTTCCAGAAGTTAGCCAGTTTGTGTCTGGTTATTTTACTTTCTTCCCCTCAATTCATTTTTGAAATCACTTTTGTATTTTTCCCCCTTATGGTTCTTTTGCTTCTTATTTATATTTTCATTGCTACTATGTTAATCTAAGTTACCATCGTCTCTTAAATTCCTCCAGTTGCTTCCATGCTGATATCTAGCCATCTTTTAATATTGAGATACAGTTTACATCCTTGAAGTTTGTTTATTGAAGTTTTTTGAGACAGTGTCTCGCTGTGTAGTTCAGGGTGGTCCTGAACTTACTGTGACAAAATTGCCTTGCCCCCAAAAAACTGATGCATAGCCATTGTTACACTGAAGTGAAATCTTAATACTATCTCCTCTCAACACAATTGAATCAAACACTGGTAGAATTGTACCAATGTTAACATTCTTAGAGTGCATCCAGCGGCAGGAGGAGAGTAGCATGTTCCTAGAGAGCTTTCACACCTTTAGGCATCCTGGTGTGTATACTGCTTACTCTTCAATACCTTCATTACCTTGAAGAAGATGCTGTTGTAAATGTTGGTTTATCACGAGAGAACACCATTTTGTGAGTAGTTTGTGGGAGAAGAGAATGTCCTTTACCTGTGTTTTTGAAAGCCTAGCTCCATTTTGTAAATTCATTTTGTGTTTGTTCCATTTCTGAGGCTTGCTAAGCTTCAAAATAGTATTTCTTGCATTTTATTAAAGTGACTTCCTGAGTGATACTGAGATGGAAAAATGGTGTATGTGCTTTCAGTCCTATATGTACATGGCATGGAGGACTGCCGTGGTAGGAATTTATTACGATAAGGAGTATATTAATGAAAATTCCTTTCCTTTATGGTGGGTTTGAAATTAAGCTGTACTTCATTTATGTATTTTTGCCAAGTTTATTAATTTACTTAGATCCATTGAAGAGAGCTATATCTGTAATGTTTTAATGTTAAATGTAAAAAAAGATAAATTCAGAACAAAACAAGCCCATAGAGTTGGACTTTAATTCTAAATCAAAACAAAGATGAAATGTTGAAATTCATAGGGTAGGAAAAATATCCTGATATAAAGATAGTAGTTATTGGGATCAAGTTAAAGAAACGTTAAACTTTCCTGTAGCTTCGCTTCCTGTTGGCCATTAATAACTGCCTTTGTTTGATTGAGCAAAGTTTGGGACATTTCACTTTAGGACATTTTTAGATGTTGAAGTCTTTCCATATGGCACAGTGAAAATACACTTCTGAGCTAACATAATACACAGCTGTATAGCTGTTTCCGGTCTGCCTTTTCTGAGTTAATCGGCTGACTACTAATAGATGTTTGTCATTCTCTGAAATGAATCAGAAATCTTGTAGCTTGTCTTCAGTTATCAGTGTTTTGTGCCGTGCCTTAATTACACCTCACTCATATTGAAGAGATGAAGGTTCTAGTTCTTTAGCAATGTAAGAAGACTTTGGTGGTAGATGTTCTTTGACTTGTAAGGCAATACTATTTTCATTTATCTTGGCTTCATATTTATAAAGTTTGAATTGTTCTACAATTTGGAGAGAACAAATCATCAAAGAATTAGCCCTCCTCATTATTATCTTTGAAGGATATGAAGACACATGTAAATAAAACTCTTTATGCCCGTGAAATCTGACTTGCATTGCCATATATAATTAATTATACATTAACTTTTTTTTTTTTACTGTGATTCAATTTGCCAGAATACTGAAATTTGAAAACTGTACGCATCTGTTATGTACAATGGGCCAGATGTCTGAGACCTGAAAGGAGAAGGTTGTCCATGCCACCTCTTCTGTTGTTGCATAGCTCTCTGGCTGACGGGAGGTTCTTCACCATGTACCTTGCTTAGTCTTCAGACTTCAGTGTAGGAGTAGTTCAGGCCAACTGCATAATCTTAGTTCGGGCCAGAAGTCCTTTCTGTGCCCCATATTTGCATAGTTCATTACTCTTCTTAGTTGAAGCAGTTATTTGGAAGTTCTTAGACTAGGTGTAGTGGCACACTCAGCACTTGGGAGGATGAGGCAGGTGGGTTTGTTGTGAGATCAAGACCCAGCTAAGCTGTGAGTTCAAGGCCAGACTAACCTCCATAGCAAGATCTTAACAACAACAACACAAAAAGTTCTTAAAAAAAAAACAGCTGTGATATGGAAAAAGACTAGATAATGCTTGAAGTTGAAGGACATACTGTAGTTTGGAGAGTTAAAAAGCCAGTTATATGCTGGTTATCTGAAATGATGAAATAATACTTCATTCACAGTATTACTGGAATTTTTAAAGAAAGCATGTGAATGTACCTAGCTTCATGTCATAATTTAAAATGAGTAACTACCCTTTTCTGAGCTTTTGTTGTACTGCATGATGTGCTAAATACATTATGGATTTTCACCCGATTTAATTCCTTTAGTAACTAGGATAGGTAAAGACGAACTCTATTCAGCACATGACGAAGTTCACAGGAGTCAAGTAATAGGCCCGTCACATGGCTTCTAAGTGTTGAGATTTGAGACCAGTTTGTGAGACAGTAGGCTCCAGTCAGTAAGAGTAGTTATTTTGAAGACTTCCAAGACTGATTTTTCCAGTTATGTGTTAATGAGTAGTGTTTTCATGTTATATTGGTAAATCGATCCATCTTTGTTTCTGTTTCTCTGTCTGTCCTCTGTCTGTCTGTCTGTTCGAGTTGCTCCTGTTAGGAATTTGCACAAGCTTCCTAGACAGAAAATTAATCATGCATTTAACCCTTGGTTTGTTCATACTTGAGGCAGTGAGTGGCAGTCATTGCTTATACTGCCTGCAGAATTTTCTACTTGTGATATGCTTCGATTTCTCATTTTCTACACCATCACATTGTTACTACTTTTGGTCTATTCTGTAAAATATATTAAAAGAGTACATCAGAGGAGACACTCTTTTCTGAGGCTTATTTTGTATTATGGATCCTAATAATGTAGTCTTACCTACATAAGAAAGTTAATGTGTTGTATTAATGTACAGGCTGGGTGGCTTAGTCAGTTTTCATTTTAGTGGAGAAAATAGAAAGCTGCTAAGAAAGAATTGTTTCTATAAAAACAGCCATCTATATAATTAAAGTTCCTAAATTATAATTTTTAACATTTGTTTTCCACTTACTAGTTTGGAATGGAAATAAAACTTGATAATAGTTTTGAAGTTGGGTGTGGTGGCACACACCTGTCCTCCAGCACACTTGAGGCTGAGGCAGGAGGATCAGTCAGTTTGAGTTCAGAGCCAGCCTAGGCTACATAGTGAGTTCGAGGCCAGCCTGAATCACAAAGTGAGACCCTAGCTCAAGGAAAAGAAAAGAAAAGAAAGTCTTGAATACTTTATCAAACTTAGAACATGATCACATTTGATAATTATTGTTTCGCTCATTTCAACAATAACAAAAAAATTGATGGTATACTTGAAAATATATCCAATTTCTCTTCACAGCAAAGTTCCTACATTTGTGAGGATGATTGCTCCCGAAGGCTCCTTGGTATTTCATGAGAAAGCCTGGAATTCATATCCCTACTGTAGAACAAGTAAGCCTACTTCCCAGCAGCCATTTTACACTGAGCACCAAGATGAGGAGGGCCACTTGGTGCTGAGACCTTTAAGCTTCAGGGGTATACCAAACATGGCCTTCTGAGGGTCCTTGAATGGTCACTGCATGAGTGATGGCAGCGAAATGGCTGCTTTGGGGTCTCCCTGAGACTTTGATGAAGGAGATGAGTTCATTCACAGAGTTCAGCCATGTTTGGATCCCCGTTGACTGTTCTGGCTCAGGTGAGCAGATGACTGTAGAACTCACAAGTAAAGGTTATCTGCCCTCAAAAGGACCTTCTAGTGTACTTTCAACAGTGTTTTTCTTATTGTGCCACACGATGGAATATAACATTTCTAAACAGTTTCCTGTTATTTGCTAAATTAACTTTAACAATGGTATTTTGTTTCATGGCACTGTTCTCTTTAGCATTACTAAAGTTAGGTTACTCTCCATATTTTTATTTGGACTCTGTAATTTAAAGTACCCTATGGTGTTACTTGTGTAGAAACTATATTGAAGGCATAAGCTACTAAATGTTCTGTTTTCAGGTAGTTTAGTCTTTGTGACATAAAATATTGGGACAGATTGTTTTAACTCCAATTAATCTGAAAATTTTCCTGTTTTATTGCCTGCCTCTCCATTATGCTTCAGTTGTAACGGTAAGACTCTTTTTGTCACATAATCTTCACCTTTAAGCTCTGTTCTGCGTAATAATTATTTTCAACCATTGTTGACTTTTTAAATTAGAACTACCCATTGCTGCATGCCTCCTGTCCTCCCTCCAGCTGTCCACGCTCCACATTTTCTCAGGGTTCATGGGCTCTTTCCAGCTTTGTCTTAGAATCTATCTCCCTATTGATTTTATTGTGCTTTTATTACTTTATATGCCAGATTTGCTGACCAAACTTCTCAGCTTATTTATTAGCTGTGTATGTTGAATGATAAGTAGCATTGTTTAAATTGTTTAAAAGCATGCAGCATTTAGTTTTCTTGACAAGTCTGTAAAAACTGTAGCTAATGACTGTGTCACTGATAGAGGGGCCTGTTTGTAAAATCAAAGCATGCGTGCTTGTGCTGGGAATGCTTCTGGAGACATAGCCCCTCGGAACTGGGAAAGATCACTTTCCTTTTTCTGTTGTTTTCTGCAGAATGAATATATGAAAGATGACTTCTTCATTAAAATTGAAACATGGCACAAACCAGACTTGGGAACATTAGAAAATGTAAGTTTGAATTTTACACTTTCAGCGCAGAATCTCCTGTGAGTAGGGATTATATGCAGTTGGCTATATGTAGCAAACATGGTAGAAACCAGGCTTGGGAATGTTAGCAAAGTGATGTATTGTTAATTAGATTAGCACTTGGTCACATCAGGCCATATCAGATTGAGGTGAGGCAAGCAAGGCAGCGGGACATAAATGTGCTTTCTCTGTTCTCCTTGCCTTGGTGCTTGAGTGTACTTTGGTGAGATTGCTGTTTTAATCAGCAGTTCTTTGGAATAGGGGGAGTATGGAACACAGATAAATCTCCAGCCCAATTTTAGTCATTAGTGTTAGATTGTTTTCATCTCTGTATTTGCCAGAGCTGTTGTGCATACCATAGCAGGATTGATTGCTTTAATTTTCACCTGCATTCCAGTTTGCTGGGATAGGAGTCAAAGTCAGAGAAATGATATACATCACCTGGGCTCAAAGAAATGTTATCATTAAGGATTGTTGGGGAACTTGGGAGGGTATCTGGCTTACTTTTTTTTGTGCCCTTGGCTTGGTGATGCTCAAAAGTGTGCCTGGAGAAGCAGCAGCATAACACCAGAAGCATTCCTGGGTACTTGTTAGAAACTCGTTACTTTGGCTCCACCCAAGAACTACTGAATCAGAATTTCTGGGGGTGGAGCTCAGCAGTCTGTTTGCTGGTACAAGTCCCAGTTTGAGATCTACTATTCCAAACTTAGGATGCACTGTAAGAGAAATACAGAGTTTGTGATTGTGGTAAATTTTGTTCTTTTTCTGTGCTTTTTTTTTTTTTTAAGTGGTAGCAAAATTTTATTAAAGAAAGGTAGGAAAAGAAACAGGACCTACAAAGCAAGTTTGGGCCAAGTAAAAGGAAGAAAAGTACACACTGCAGCGTGAAGGTGGGCCACCCTGGAAGAATACAGGAGCCAAATTTATTATGCTGTTTTATTCTTGATACCAGTTAATAGAACTTTCGACTTTTCAATTTGCAGTACTTGAGTTTTCTTTCAAGTGATCATTTGATATTTTATGTTTTTTAGTGATTCTCTAACATAGGGTCTAAAGGGTTGATTAGGTATTTTTTAATCTATATATGAGTTAATCCACCATTTCCTGCTTTCAGGTAAGCATATCTGTTGACAATTTTTTAAACAGCTCTTAATTGGTTCACAGAGTTTCAGAAATAAATGATTGATCAACATGAACTATAGAGTTGCCATCCCAGTGAAAAGGAGTAACTTTAGGGCAATCAAATTTTTTGAGTTGGGCTCTTGCTGTGTAGCCCAGGCTGGCCTCGGACTTACATTGTAGCCCAGGCTGGCCTCCAGCTTGTAGTGATCCTCTTGGCTCAACCTGGGACTAACAGCACTTGCCTCAAACTCAGAAAAGTTTTAATTTAGCAACATATGGCACGACTTCTTAAAGTCTAAATGATACCTTATGTTAGTGTAGTGTCTGCACCGGACTGGTAACATTGGGCTATATAAACGATGTCCTCAGGACTACCAGAAAATCATTATGACAGCTTTCTCTTCATTTGGCAGTGTCCTTGCACATGCACATCGCCCCTTATTTTGGGGAGCCATAAGGAGTTTAAAAAAAAAGAAAAAAGAAAAGACATAAGTATAATAGTTTTTTACCTACTACAGTTTGCTTTGTTTCATTTTTGTGTCATTTGTAGGTCCATGATTTGGATCCAAACACATGGAAAACTGTTGAAGTTGTCCACATAGATATTGCAGATCGAAGTCAGGTTGAACCTGGAGTAAGTACAGTTTGATGACATGTTAACAGTCTTCCTTAAACATCTAAAAATCTTTTTTTTTTTCCTGTATTGCTGTGTTTCTTACTGAAATGACCCTGGAGCTCAGATAGGGGTCTGTGCACAAAGAGACCTGAGCATCAGATAAGCGATCTGTTTTCTGTGCAGATTTCGCTTTTGTCCAAGGGCTTCCTTTAAGAGGTCATGTTATATCCAGCATATATGTTTTCATTAGGAAAAAAAATATAAAAGTATCCACCCTTGAACTTCAAACTTTTCAAGTGTGATAAGAAGGCAAAACTGTGACTTATATACAAATTTTCAGTAACTCAGCTAAGGCTGAAGTTGTTTGTACACAGTATATGATGTGTAATATCACTACTTTTTTTTTCTTTTGGCATTGCAGATTGAGCCCAAGGTCTTTACAGGTCTTTACAGTGAGGTATAACCCCATCCTGCTTTTAATTTTTTAATTTGAGACAAAGTCTTGCTATATTGCCTTGGCTAGGCTCCAACTTTGTGCGTGATCTTGCATTAACTTCCAGCATTCTGAGATCTATTGTGTGCCACTGTGCCCAGCTGATACAGTCTCTTAATTTAAGTGTTTAGTTTTCAGTTTTGATTCTTATTAAAGGTAAATGTTTATAGCTCAAGCTTTTGACTTTAACTTCCACCCCCCACACAAGTAAGTGCACTTAAATTCCATGCCAAATTAAGATCCTAGTGTTGTTTTGTTGAGCTTTTTGAATATTAACCCAGTTCTTATTTTATAGTATGCCAGGGTGCCATCATGTTTCAGTTTAGCAGCGCACAGCTGTGTAGAGAGCCAAAGCTTTATAAAGTGTGATTGGTGCCCCTTGCTTTGTCATGGCCAAGCACAGTATGTTCAGTGAGCATCTTCCTTCATTTCTGTTTTTAGGGTTTAGTCTCTAAACGAGCAATGCTGTCAGCTGAATAGAAATAAGTCAAACACAAAATGTCTAGTTTTGTTGTTGAGTTTAAAGGTAAAAGAAAACAAAAGTCTTTGACCTTTTCTCTGAAATAGCGGGTTGTGGCTGATAGCAGTGACCTTATATCCCCTTGGCCCCTTCCCTGACTAGAGGTGTAGGCACTGAGAAGGGGGACCCTTTGTCCTAGAAGTCTTTTAGTTGTGTTGTGGTTTGAAGTTACTTCAACTGTAGCATTATTTCCACCTTTGAAATCATATAACTCATATTCCACCTTTGTAATCCTAGTTACTTTTCTCTTTGCTCAGGCAAGGTGCCCAAAGGTAAAGGAGGAAAGGTTTATTGTAGCTCATAGTTGGTAGAGGTTTCAGTCCGCAGTTGGCTGGCTCCATGGTGGGGTAGCATGGCAGAGGGGCATCACAGAGGAGAAACAAGGCAGCAAAGTAGTGAAGAAGCAGCAGCTGGCTTGCCTTCTTTCTTTTCCTTCCAGGCTATCCAGCCCTTGGGTGGTGCCACCCGCATGCAGGGTGGGCCTTCCGATTATGCACACCCAGCACTACACCAAACCAATCAGAAGGCTAATTTAGTACTATTCACCCCTAATCCCAGTATCAAACCCTTAATATCAGCATCACACGCCCCAAATCCAGCTACTTCTAAAAAAAAAACCCATCTATGGTTGTATGAGGCTTGGGGGAGGGACAGGATATTCAGACATAAGCCATAACACAAGGTTTGTTTTGTTTGTTTTTTTTATCTTTAGAAATGAAGAACATCCAAATGGTAATCTGTTTTGGTCATTTATTTCTCTTGGTATCTCTCTAGCCATGGTTTACAGTATGTAATAGAATGGTAATTGGAAGAAAGCTAGGAGTCAGTGAATCAGTTACTGGCTTGGTCAGGCTCACTGACCAGCCTAGAGTTGCTGATCACAAGAGGACACCAAGCAGCCATGTGGCTCACCAGAAGCAAGCGCTCTGGGGAAGACTTCGTATGTTGGTGTTGAGACACTGCTAGTCAAAGTGATTTCTGTCAGTCAGACCTTGTGGTCCATTGATTTGCATTCCCTGTTCACCGGCAGAGTACAAGGCATCTTTGGTTTGGGGGAAGGGAGGAAAAAAGTAGTTCTGGTCCTCAGGCAGAAGTGGGCATTTGGTGTTTGCAGATCCATAGAAGGAACAGTGTAAAGCAGATTACATAGCACTAGTCCTTGCCTAGAGGATACAAGACACCAGCAACTGGAGGTGGAAGGCACTGTGCATACGAAGCCTGGAAGGTGGCTGTGTGGAGTAGTAAGGTTTGAATGAATAGGTGGTGGAGACAGTGCACTGGGTCCATGCATTGTGAGTTAGTGGAGATGTGACTAAGAACATGCATTCTGAAACCAGATTGGCTTCACATTCAAATTCTGAGGTTCCACCATCTGCTGGTTCTTTTCCCCTTGGACAGGAAATGTGACTTCTCTGTGCGTATAATTTGTGAAATACTGTGGCTGTTTTATCTCAAAGGATTAAATGAGGGTACTTAGAGCAGTGCAGTTTTGGAGGGCTGGTCATTTTGCCATCATTAACTGCACCTGTGCAGGAGTTCCAGCCTCCGCAGTAATACTGGGTGCTGTGCGTCCAGTGAGTGCTCGCCTTGCATGAGTGCACGTTTGCGGTCCAATGTTTGTAACCACCTTTTGCAAGTTACATTTTAGGGTTGAGTAGGTAAAGATTTAATTCATACTGAATTTGTGGTGGCATTTCTTTATTGTGATAAAATATACATAACACTTTTCATTTTCAAATGTACCATTCAGATGTATTCAGTATTGTGCAGTCACCACTGTCTGCTTCCCAGAATATTTTCTTCACCCCCAAAAGAACACTGTATTCATTACAGTCTCTGCACTCCTTGGTATCCCAGCCTTTACACCCGCTGGTCTCTAGTCTCAGGATTTGCCTGCTTTGGATATTTTATATACATTAATCATAACAAGTAGCCTTCGGTTTCTGGCTTCTGTCTTACACTTTGCATGTTTTCAAGGTTTATTCACATTATAGCATATGTCTGCACTTCATTCCTTTTTATGGTTAAAATACACTTCGTTGTGTGGACATACAAATGCTTATGCATTTGTTTATTGATGGGATTTTGGTTTTTTCCACTTGGCTGTTGTGTTGTACCCTTTGTGTCATAGTCATTTTTTTTGTCTTAAGTGCTTTCTCAGTCATGGATAATGAAAGCAAAACTAGTATGTAGGGATTGTCAGATCTTCTGACATCCAAAGAACCCCAATGTGCACATTATTCTGGTATAAAGAAGAGATGAGGGGAACTTTGTGATGGTGGAAGTGCCCATGACAGCTTTTAAGCCTGAGAGTTAGGAGCAAAGCACTGAGCTGCCTGGGGTTGTGCGAAGACTGGGGTGAGTGGCAGGCTGTGGGACCAGTGCCCCAATTCAGGGAAGAGGGGATCTTGAGACCTGACGGGAGAGGGGAGCTGTTGACTTAGTGGTCCTTACCTCTTTCCATATCCGGCTTTGTTGAGTTAGTTTGTTCTGCTCTTTTAGTTCATGGTGTTTAGAGAAGGAAGGAATAAGAGCACATTTGCAGTTCTAAAATGGCAGTGTTGCCATAGCGTTCAACAGGTACTGATTGCTACCAAGTATACCGCCAGCATAGCACTGCAGTAGCTTTTCAAGATTGGTGTAATGCCTCAAGAGGCTTACAGTCTGAGTGAGCCCAACCCAGAAGTGTGGAATAGCTGCTACCAAGTAGCAGAAGCTTATGTGAGGTCTGGGAAGAGATAATCTCTTAGATTGGAAAGGCTGGATGGAATCCTGACTTGGCAGTGGGTAGGGTTTTAATGGTGGAGCAGTCCATTCCTGCTCACTACACTTTCCCTTCATTTCCTTTCATTGCTCTGACATGTTATAAATTTCTTGGCTCATTTCTCTCTTTCTCTCTCTTTCAAATAGAAATTGAACCTCAGAGGAAAGAGTATACTGTTGACCTGTCTTCTGGCTCCTTCAGCAGTGCCTGAGATTTAATAGGTACTCAGTAAATGGGTATTAAGTAAATGATTGAGTTTCATCAAGCACAATAGAAGTGAAGGATAAAGGTCCAGTGTCACACTGATTTGGGGTGTTTTTTAGAGCTGAATAGAAACTGAACTATTTAAGAGTTCTTGCCTTCTAGCTGTGCTTTTCTAGTTTCTAGGTGTCCCCTTAAGTTGTCAGGATGGAATGACATGAGTTTGAGGCTGAGTCTTCCCTGTTCTCCTCTACCAACAAACTGCTATTCATCTGGCATCGTCGTCGTGACCTTTAAATTTACTTTGAACCCATACTTTAGCTATATAAAGTTTGGTTCCAGGGCTAGAATCCCAGTTTTACAAGTGAGGAAACTGAAGCCCTGATAAATTAGTTTCTCAAGACCACTGAACTGGTGGCAGAAGAGGACATTCTATTCCCATCCATTACTCTCTGCTGACTCTTGATTCTCGATTGTTTCTGAGCTGTCCCTGAGCACTGTACATGTTCTGCTCCTCATACTGGCCTGCCACAGTCATATCCTGTCCCATGCACCTCTTTCCCGCCTTCCTGGGACTTCTCCTTTCTGCTCTTCCTCCTCCTGCCTTTGTGTCTGTGAGGATCTAGCTCAGGTCTCACTTCCTCTGGGGAGATTTCGGATGAACCTACTGAGCTTGGGGCTAACTTGTGTGAGTCGAGTTTATTTTGGAATTAACTCAGTTTGATATCAGTATGATAACGTCTGTATTGGCAAGGGGGCAAGAAAGCATTCACACATTTTCTTGTGAGGGGATTTTCTTGTGGGAGTATAAATTGCTAAAACTGGCCTAGTAGAATTACCAGTGTACTTGCCCTTTGACATAGCAAACTTTTTCTAGGAATGTGTTTATTGTGATGGGACAAGCATACATAGCTAAATATTAGAAACTGTTGAAGTCTAAATATTTCTCCATGAATCAGGAACTGGTTAAAAACACGCTAAGTATGATAGAGTTGTTCCGTGTAGTCACTAAAAGTGAGTGGGCTCTAATTGTGTTGATAAGCATTCATTTCATAATTTAGAGGAAAAAAGGATAAAGGTCTGTAAAATACACTTTTATTTAAAAGGGAAAAAATATATCTTTACACTTGTATTTGCTTATGTTTAGATAGTCTAGAAGAATTTGTACAGCTCTGCTGAAAATAGCGATTTCTTTGAGGCAGGGGAGTTAGTATAGAAGAATCCAGCTCGTGTGGCTGTGTATAGCACATCAGGAGGGTGTCTTCCTCATTAACTACGCAAGTTGTCTTTCATTGGCTTACAGATCACTGCCATCAGTGGCCAGGTGGTGTAACCTAATCAAGGGAATGACTTCCCGGCACCTTTGCTATATTGTGCTCTTTAGTAGCAAGTCAGAAATTCCAGTTGCACTTAGGGGCGGGGTTCATACAAGAGTACAGCTTACAGAGGCCATCACTTTTGAGTGCATCACTCACGGTAGCATTCAGATTTTAGTCCTGAAAACGGCCCCGTAAGGGTTGGAGGGACGTTAGAATTGGGAGCTTATGACTACAGAAAACCAATGGATTGGGTTGGGGTAGTACTGCACCCACTTGTTTGGGTCACCTGTTTAACTTAAGGAGTTGTTAGTGAGTTCCTAAATTTTCTGGGTCTTGCTTTGTGCAGGGGTCAGAGAGTGGTTTGTGGAGGCTCAGGTCAGATGGCGAAGGTCTAGTTGAGCTCCCACCTCCAGCACCCTCAGCACTCAAGCACTCATCCTGCAACTCCCTAGGAGGCATCCCTGCCTCCCTTAAATCATCAGGCCACAGCAGTCCTCTGCTGGGAGGCTGTGACTAGGTTCAGCCTTTGATTTTTACAACACTACTTTTGGGATAGAAAGGGAGCGCCCTTTCTAAGTGTGAGATAACGTGGCTAATTGGAAAGTGTCTCTCCCATCTATGTGCCAGATCTGATTACTTACATATTCAGAAGTTAGGCAGATCAGTGTGCCTTGGCCTGCTCAGTATAAAGGTTTGTGATAAGATTTGTTTTGGTGATGGTATGGAAAAAGAAAAAAAAAGTCAGGAGCTCTTCTGTTAAGTCAAGAGATTTCTTAGACTGGGGCATGTGGAGTCCTACGTTAGTCTCCATATGATTTATTCAGTGATTTTTCCTTTTGTTTATATTGAACTGCTGTTGTTTTTTTTTTTTTTTTTGAGATAATTTCTTTAAACTTTTTTTTGTACTGTGTATTGAACCTTACCATTGAGCTATATCCCCAACACTTTTTTAATGTTTTATTTTGAAATACAATCTTACTAAGTTATTAAGTTACATGGGCTAGGTTTGAGCTTGATCCTCCTGCTTCAACTTCCTACAATGCTGGGTTATAGGCATGTACCATCATGCCCAGCTCTTTATTTTTAAAATTTTTATTAATACATGTTTGTAGTATGTAATAACTATGTTCGCCATGGGGAGTTGGTATAATATACATCACATATCTTGGTTCTTTTTGTGTCCCCTTCCTCTCCCATTCAGCTCTTTAAAAAAAGTTTCAGTGTGTTTTTTGCTTCATATTGCTTGCTTTATAGAAAATGAAACAGTTGGCATTACTAATTTTAAGAAGGCAAGTAGTCACATTGTAGAATCTGTACTAATGTACAGGAAATCAAGAATTGAAGATGAAGCCTGACTCTTTTCACTCCACCTGGTGGGAATTTTCTGCCACTGCAGGTGGATTTAATATGAACAGCTCTACCATTGTAATTCAAAATGACTTGATTACTTTTAGGGTTTCACTCTCGGTGAGATTGTCAAATGGCTTGTATGTGACTCTTGTTGTTAGCTTGCTGTTTTTGATCTTTCTTATGAACTGATTTTATGTGTAGAAAGGATACAATTTAACCTATGGTGTAATTGAATACTTGACTGGATAATTCGACATGTTTACATAATTGAAGAGTGACATTGTTACAGTAATTCTAGGCACAGGAGCACTGGTTGAAGTTCACAAAGTAGTGTAGAAATCACTTATATTTAAGTATACGTTTAAGGTGTTTTTTTTTGGTTGTCATAGTTCTAGAAGTAACTAGAACACTCTTCTGAAGTAATAAGTTACCAGTCTGGAATGTCTCCATTTAGTTTCTTTTGGCCCTTTCAAATGTATCCACCACACAAAACAGATTCTCTGTTTCATGGGGAAGATGTCATGTGTCATTAAGGAGCTACCTCTTTAAGGAAAAAGGACCCTTCCACTTGGCATTCCAGCAATTCAGTGCTCCGGGAGAATGCATCTCCTCACCAGCACGCCTCTCCATGCCAGCCCTTCCTACCACCTTCTTGCCTGCATTTCAGATTTAACCAGGACAGCATTCCTGGAAGGCCTGCCTCAGTAAATCGGGTGCTTCTTGGCTGCACTGTACTCATTTCAGTGTTGCCAGGGTTTGGCAAGATGCTCAGTTGTCACATTGGAGGGAGCTTCTCAATAATGGGTTTGATGGGTCAGGACCAGCCCGAGCAAATTAACAATATTCTATCTCAGAAAAACAAAAAACAAAACAATAGTAAGGAGGAAAAGGTGCTTTGGAGAAGTGGAAGTTTTTGTTGTTCAAGTAATAAATTACCATATGGTGCTACTTCAATTCCTACTTTACTAATTCTAGATGAAGAAAAGTCAGATGTGTATTCAATTCTAAAAATTCTGAGTTTCTAAATGAATAAAATTTTTAAATTTTGAAAAATGTTTTAGTTAAATCAAATTGTAATGTCAAGCTATCAAGTAGAGAACACTAGAATATAAGCTTAAAAGATTTATTTTTTATAATTTCTAAAGCTGCCATTGATATATAACTACAGTAAAAAGTTGGAGATTCTTTAAATGTCCTGATGAAATGCACATGCATATCTTAAGCTCATTCCCAAAATATACACAAATGAGTCTGTTGACATCTGCTTCTGCTTTTTTTTTAAGGTATAAATTTGAATCTGGGCCCTTTTAATCATCCCCAGCACTTTGTCTAAATAGCTTTCCATGATTTGTATACAAAAGTCACTTCCCAGGAGAAGATGACTCTTTAAAGTGTAAGCCAAAGTGTATACACGATTAACATCAGAGAAACCTTCGTTTTTGGAAGTAATTTGAATGAAAATGAGCATGGTTTTTTTTTTTTTTTTTAAAGAGAAATTGGAACCACATTTTAAGGTATTTGTGTGGAACAAGCAAGACTGGTATCAGCCTTCCTTCCTCCACAGTACACAGTACTGTGGCTTTATGATTTCCAAAGTGTTTTTGTAGTAGAAATAATGGTAATTTAAAAAACTTAAGCTTACACATTTACAGACAACACAACTCAATATTTAGCTTTTTTGGTATCAGTGGTGAGAATGTATTAATAGTATAAAAATACTAAATTGTTTGGACACTGTAGTTTCAAAACATAGCTGTGTATCATATTAAAATGCAGCAAGCGCAAGGGGAGTGAAGTTTTTTCCCTCAGGTTTTAGCATATGTGAGTTTAATGTGTTAGCTTGTGAAGAAGATAGTTTTTTCATGGATGAGGCATTTCAGAACCAAGAGTTACACATTTTGGAGCTAGAGTAATGTTTCGGTGAAAGTGGCATTCCTGGAAAGAAGGTGCTTGCTAGAAACATTCCTTGCACATTGTTTCTGGGTCACAGAAACAACATGCAGGGTACTCTTGACAGGGTCCTTTGCTGACATGTCCCTGCAGGGCTTGAAGGGGCTTCTTTTTGTGTTTACCCAGTAAGTGTGGTGTGGCCCAGTAAGAAAAAGCTCACATTTCATTTGTGCAACTTCCTTCTTTTAATTTTTTAAACATCCACCCTAATTGTTACTCCCATATTCTTCCCTATTCCCTGTCCTTGACCTGAGCATAATTTTCAGGTGATATTTGCCCCAAATCTCCTTGTTTTTAATCCCTTTTTCATTGGCGGATGTTACTCTTGGAGAGTAGTAGAAAGTAGTGCTGAAGTCCTTCGGCAGCCCAGGTACCTCTTTATGGCAGCTACCCTTCCCTCTTTGGAACGCTGGGTTGCTGCTGCTGGTAGACTCTAGACTGGTCTGCAGCATCTCCCTCCCGCAGAAAGCCTCCTGTGGCACCGTTTCTGTGCTTGCTAATCACAGTTCTTGCTTTACCACCCAAGTAGGAGGTTGGGCTATAGATAAAGCTCTGCCTTCCTTGCAGTATCCAGAATGACCTCGCTTTCAAAGTCTCCTCCAGTGACCCCCCTAGTTTTGTCTCATTGGGAAAACACTATATGTGTGTCCCAGTTGTAAGCAGGTCTGTTTCTCAGAACATTCCTTGGAAGTTACAGTATTCTTTTAGAGGCCCTGAGGGGCTTTGGGGAGCATTGTAAGTAACTTCAGAGCTTGTTGGTAGTATCCCTTTGTTAGGACCCAGGCCAAGACACTTGGGACCCTTTCAGATGAAGCATGATCTGCCCTTGGCAACTTGCTAGAAGTGTAAATTTCTCCAAGTTCTGAGGTGAGGCTGGGGTTTGAGGCGCTCTCCCATGACGCCTGACTGTGCTTACTTTGGAGAGCTATGGTCTGGCACACTACCGTAGGTGAAGACTGCAGAGCAGGCACCCTTCTAACATCTTCGGAGCAGAAGAAATGTCAGGGGAGGTCATGGTCCAACAGCATTCATCTTGGCTTTTACTTTCACTGATCAGGCATTTGTTGTGTGTAATTTGCTTTTAATTGTGTTAAACTAAAGAAGTGCTGTCACTTTCTTGAACCATATAACCAGTGGGGGAGAGTAAGAATTTGAACATAGGATTGCTGAGGCTCCAGGCTGCTGCCGGTTAGGGTTTCAAGACTAATCATAACTGGGAGGTTTGGAAATTTGTCGTTTGCCGAATGGTCAGTCCTCATCTTAGTTGTATGTTTAAAGACCATGAGGGATTGTTGGTTTCATCCAAACTGCTCCCCTGAGCACCTTATAGAAATGTTAGGATAATCTTTTTAAGGATCATGTTGAGGAAATGAAATGGTTTTTAAATTTGTGCTTTTTGTTGCTCTTTTTATCATTGACTATTTGGTGAGTATTTTTTAGTACACATGACCATGTCCCACTTTAAATGAGGCCGAGAATATGCTGTACTTCATTTAAAGTGGAATTTAAATTAAATTTAATCAACTGAAGTAGAAATTAAAGTACTTTCGATTATTTTGAACTATGAGCATGTATTGTTCTCAAAAAGGCTATTTGATGCTTTTTTTTTTTAAATGCTTTTTCCTAAATGCTAGCTGTGGCAAGCTGGTGAAGCTTGGTTTATTTAGGGTTGACTCTTACAGGCTGTGAGTTTAGGGTTATTTAGGGTTGACTCTTACAGGCTGTGAGTTTAGGTTTATTTAGGGTTGACTCTTACAGGCTGTGAGTTTAGGGTTATTTAGGGTTGACTCTTACAGGCTGTGAGTTTAGGTTTATTTAGGGTTGACTCTTACAGGCTGTGAGTTTAGGTTTATTTAGGGTTGACTCTTACAGGCCTGTGAGTTTCCGCCATACCTTACACGGTGCTTGCTTGTTGTGCCTTCAGAAGGGTTCAGCCATATCTTTGCTTTTGATAGATACTCTGTTAGACTGTGCCCAGATGTTATGTATTTGAGTGGGTAATCTTACTAGCACAACACATTTAGAAAAAAGACTAACAACATGCAAGAACATAAAGTATATTTTCTAAATAATTGGTATAAGGTTAAATATTTTTCTTCTCAAAATTCAAAACAATGATGGAATCTGACTAGCAGAAGTTAAATATTATATCAAACAGTGTGAAGTTGGTAGTATTTGTCAGCTTTTGAGCTACGGAAGTGACATTTTCTTCTGGGTCAACCTGAGATAGGTACCAAATCAGTCTGTGGTAGATGATTGCCTCAGTGTCCCAGTCAGACCGTCATCTGCTTGGTTCTCTCACAACTGTATTTTAGGTGTTACATTTTCTTCAACAGTTGTTTCATATTTCTTAAGAAGGACCTTGTGCTTCTTGGAGCTGTGCAGTGGCTACCTACTTCTTTAGACCTGAAAAGCACTCTTGATTATGAGAAGTGCGTGGCTGAGATCCAGCAAGCCCTGGCATTGTTGCCAAATGCTGCTTTGGTTAGTTCTCTTTGGCAGAAGCAGACACTTGATCTCAGTGGAGCACCTTTTCCTTTTGCTGTTAACATGAACACACACATTCATTTCCATCTTAGAAGTTTGACATTTAACCCTGATGTATGGGAGAATTCTCAGAGCTCTTTATTGATGTGAAAATTACGACGCAGTTCTGACTTGTGATGAGTGCTTGTACTAGTAACCTTCTCAGTATTTGGGAGGGGAACAACTGAAACACAAATTTTGAGATAGCAGCAGTTTGGCTTATACTTAAGAAATTTACACCTGTCAAATGCTTAGCTCATTTTGCTTTTGCTGTGCCATGAAGCAAACCATTGCCAGGACCAGTTCTGCAGTAAATTGTAGAGGATTTCCTCCGTTCTCAAAGAAGATATAAATAACTGAAAGTGTGGTTCCCATTAAAAAGAAATATGAAAGAGTTTTCCCACTTCATTTTGCTGCCTTACATGGCTGAGTACTCTCAGAATGCCTTCTAGTAGTGGCTGTAGAGAGTGTCTGTTGTGGTTGAAGGCCTATTGGGTGGTAGTGCCCTCTTGTGGGAAAATAAAATATTGCTTGTTTAACTCTTCGCAAGGGCTTTAATTTTCTGTTAAAAATTTGTGTGTACAAACATACTTTGCACAAAATACTTTTTTTTCCTGGAACCCACTTATTAACTTGATGCTTATTCCTAATTTTGTCTGTGTTTTAAAAGAAAAAAAGGTGGTGACGTGGGTGAGCAGGACAAGAAATCTCCATTGAGAGCCAGAAAATGTCTTTTTTTTTTAATCCATACTGGGGATGTAACTCATAACCGCGCGCTTGCAAGGCAGGTGCTTATGCCACTGAGCTAAATCCCCAGCCCCAGAAAATGTCTTTTAAGCAGCTAGTTCCAGATATTGTTTACTAAACAAAATATGTAATGTTTACTAAATAAGCACCATAACAAAATTGACATGTTAATGTGCCAAAACATATTTTATTGGTATCTAAGAGTTTAAAATGTCTTCCTGTTAAAATGCTATTATGTATAAAGTGTAAAGCCAAACAATATATCTATTGCTTACTTGTGATTGAAGTACAATTGGACCAGTAACTCAGTTCCACTAAAGGAAGGGCTAGAGAGGAGTCTACTAGCAGTTGCTTAGGACAGCCTGTCAGTTCTAAGCTACCCAGGAATTCTCTTCTCACCTCTTGGGTGCTTCTTTTGACCTCACCTGGTCGTCTCCCTCCCGAGCACAACTATTTGGTTTTCTTGCTTCGTTGTAAGATAGGGAGTGTATTGCGTCAGGTATTTGGTTGTTAAGGTTTTTGTAACTGAGATTTTTTTTAACTTTAACTTAAAAACTGAAATTCTGACTTTTTTTTCAGGTGTACCTTTCCAAAGACCTTGAGGAGGGGGTTCTTCAAAACGTGGTGGAATTGGTGTCAAGGGTTAAGCCAGGAGTCTTAGCTGTGTGCTAGTATAGTGCTGGTCTGTTAATCAGAGTGGCCACAGCTCTGTCGATGACCCTGGGTGGGACATTAAACCACTCATGGTCTCCCTAGGACTCCGTGGAGGTCTCTGTGAGTTCAGAAAAATTACAAAACTACTTCGGCCAGTGTGCATATATTTGACTGCATTTCTCAGTTCTTGGTTCAGTTGTTTAAAAATTCAGCTTGTAGGATTTGTTGGTGGAAAGCCAGTAAGGATTAATGAGAGAGTTGAATTATAGAATATTTTTTAATGTAGTTTTGTTCCTCTGAGGTACATTCAGTAACAGAAACTAGGCCAACAAGTTATTGACAATTAGTGGTCTTTTGGGAATCTGCTTTAATGAATAGATAAGAATGATTTGTAATTAGCATAATAATTATATGCAAATGAATGCTTCTGAATTGCTCTAAAACACTTCTGAACTGTTTAAACAGCCCTCCTGAGATCTTGTTACTCTATTAATTTGTGTAGCAAATCTTTTTTTCATAGATCATGCAAAGATAAACTTCAGTCCAGCCCCTGTCCGAGTGATTATGAATTCCAAGGTGGTAGGACCTGAATTAATGAGATTTACTTATACTATATTAATGGTACTCTGTGGGAACCTGAAAGGGTGAGGAGTCACTGGGGAGATGTAATTAAAAATAGAAAGGAAAGCCGCTTATTGGAAAATAACTGTTGAAATCAGTTTCTTAAACAAGTTAGTAAATGTTATTTCGCTTTACACCTCTGTTACTTGCTATTACAACATTTTACACAAATGTTTTTAAAATGGGCTTACCCTTTGGAGTCTGGCTTGGATTTTGTCAGTTCCAGTTGTATATTTGGCACTGGGATCACCAGTGATAGGCCCAGGAACTTTTTGTTCTTTATAAGCGCCCCAAGACTGCAAACATCAAGGAGTGCTTATAAAGAATGTTTGTTACTTACCTTTATTTTTAATTCAGCCTTTTCTCCTATTCTGAGCTTTATTTTTAGAATGTGCTTAGAGAAAATAAGCTTTGCTGAGTGAACAGCAATACCCATGTTTTTTAAACTTAAATAGATGATCTTTGAGCTACTTGAATAGACTTCTAATTAATCATTTTATGCCAAAGGAGAGCATTTTGTAGCTGATTGCAAGACCTTAATGGCCCTGTCACTTTTTTATGTTTCTACTGTAAATCCCCCCCCCATTGATTTGTATGAGCGTGTATTTTGTGGTTGCTAATGCTTGTGGCTTGGATACCCTCTTCTTGGTTCACATATAGCCTTACCTGTGGCAACCCATGCGTGGCTGTTTTAAGTGGAGCTCATCTTGATTTTTTTTTTCACAAGCTGTCGAGAAACTCCTACCAGCATGCCCTTCACCTCCTACTCACTTCCCCATTCATAATCATGAGTTAAATCATCTAGGCTCAAGGACATATGTAGGTTGGCTCAGCACACATTCGGTACTTGCATTTCAAGGGACAGCCACTATGCTAAAAGATTCATAAAACTAATATTCTTTGTCTTCAAAATGAATCTGGTTTCTATTGAGACTTGCTGTTGGGAACTGTAGTGAGTAACAGATGTACACCCAAGAGGTAGCACAACTTCCGTATTCCAGTGACAGAAAACAGTTATTTATAAGAATTTAATGAATGTATTCTGTGGCTACAGCATGGAGACTCAGTAACCCATTTATTTACCATATTATATTTCATTTTATTCTCCTAAGAATGTCGCGACTTTAACTTGCCTTGGTTTTTACTTAAATAAGAGTTTTCAATTAAATCGAGTTGTATTAAGGCTAATCTGAATCTACTTTGTGCTGATACTGTTGTATTTTTATGTTGTTCAAACACTGTTATCTGAGAAGCAAGTGGTGTCTAGGGACATTGCACCTAACTTGATAATGATGGTTGTACTAACCCCTTATCCTGGCCAGGTGGGCATTATACAGATAATTAAAATTGGATCATAAAAAAACTTTAAACGCAATGCACCTTAGCAGCAGAAATTTTCTACTTTTAAACATGATTTTAAAATTCATTTTAAAAATGCATTTCCTTGGCCTAGTGAATTTGCTTTCTTTTTTCCCAAGGATTACAGAAAGTGCATAGCAAATTCAGCCTTCAGAATACCCAGGAGCTGAAGACTCAAGTAGGCTACAGCTGTCTTCACCCACAGTATTCTAAAGGAACTAATGAGATGAGAAGTCTGCAGCTGGTGGCAAGCACAATAAACCATGAGCCAAGGGCTTCTCTTCATCAGAGCCTCCCCTTTCCCCATGGGATCCCAAAGGAGACAGAATACTAACAAAGCCAGCAGGCTGTCTCATTCCACACTATTGCTCATTTGCAGCTATAATTGGTAGCTGAGGTTGCATTCTGTGTGCTGAAACTGTCATACATGAAGGAATATATTTGTTCATTGTGATACCGATATAAATCGGCTAGTTTTCAAATACAGAAACACCAACCTAGATACCCAACAATAAAATTGCAGCAAAGAAGGCACTGTTAAAAAAAATTGTGTTTATTGCAAAGCTGAGGTTGTTAAAACTGCATCTTGCTTTTTAATATCTTGTTATTTAATTCAACTGATTAAACATTTACATATTCAAACTAACATAAAATACCAAAATTCCTAGGTTTTGACAGGATGCATTATTCTCATCTGTCAGGGTTAAAGTGATATTGTTAATAATTGGGTTTGTTATATTTTCAATGTAATATCTTTAGTGTTTGGAGCTTTGTATTCAAGATGGGAAGACTTAGTTTCCTGTGTGAATCTGCCTCGTAGGAAAATTCATGTTGATATCTATAGTGGTATGGCTTTTTGGTGCCTTTGAAATAATACTGTATTTTGATTGTTTGGAATTTGTTGACAGATTTTGCCATCATCCTGTGTACTCTTATCAGAATGAGCTCTGGACAGAGGCTGACAAAGTTTTGAGCTGAATTCGTAGGGTAGGAAGTGTAATACCACCTCATTGAATGGTCATTTTCTCATCTGTCAAATGTGGGAAGCTGGGTAGTTTTTAAGGTTCACCTCTGAGCTTCTGCAGTCCATAGTTCAGAAAATTGTCTGGCTGATCACTTACTGTTGCTAATGAGATTTGAAAAAGCACTTTTTGGAACAGTTTATTAGGTCCAGAATAGAGAAATTTTTTTAAGTGTTGCTCTACTTTCTAATTAATCTGTGTCAGAGAGGCATTGGAAGTTTCTGAAGTTGTCGGAGTGGTGGGAAGCTGGGTTAGGGAGTAGTGAAGTTCATCTAATCTCTTCACTTGCATTGTCACCTTTTCAGGTACCATTCAAGCTTAAGGCCTAGTTCCTGGGGCAAGTTGCTTCCTTAATTTACTCTTACATGACAAGAATTTATGCTGGCCACAATTTAGACCCAGTTGTCTTTCTAGATAAGTTTTGTTGTGTTTTGTTTGTGTGTGTGTACTACCCTTACCATATGTTACCAGTTTTATTCTTTTATTTTTATTTATTTATTTATTTCTGACCAAAAAACCAAACAAATAAAACAGAATAGAGTCAATTAAAACAAAACAGTAAATGTGATACAAGACTTCCAAGCAAGATAGTAGGAAATCAACAATGGTTACCGTAAGGCCTCTTGTTATCTTCAAAGTACCTGTCTGACAGTTTTATTTTTTTAACCATAGTGGTAATTGTGTACATTCTTTGTGGATGTTTTTTTTTTCTCTTGGGGTGAGCAAGTTTAAAATTCACAATAATTTTACACTCTATACATGGTGTATCAGTTCTAAAATTCTACTTCCCTTCCTTCCTTCTCCCTCCTATTTTAATCTAAATTAGAAGCTGTCTTCCAGTTGTGATGTTTTATTGACTAAATATTATTTTCATGCTGCATAAAATGATGATGCATCCTATATAAATGATAACTATTTATTGTTGAGTTCATCTAAGCTCCATAATAGTTTAGGTTTTGTAAAAACCAAAAATAAAAGCTCAAAAGCACTTATGAGTGTCATGCCATGGTAGTGTCACACTCCAGTCAGCAGGAAAAGGGGCAAAGAGGATTTTTCCATATGATGCAGTGAAGTAGTGTACATTGAGCAGGGTTCTGAGCATTGTACTGATAATTAAAATTTAAGCATTAAAATATTTTAGACATAATGTACCTTAATGATGAACTATAATTCTCTCCATCCTCCATTGGCTGTTAATGCTCCTGGGGTTTTATTTATTTTTTTGCTTGCCTCTCTCTCCCAGCTTTCTATGGAGCCTGAACTGTGTTGGTTCTCCTCACCTCTGACTTCATAGCCCACCTCTTAACCTGTGTGGGCCTTCATCTGCATGAAGCTGTTCAGTAGATTTTGGTTGAGGGAAATGATGCTGAAGGCATTTATTTTATGTGGTGTTAATTTTTAATTTGAGGAGTAAGTGAGCCTGTCTTTGGATTTTTATTTCAGCCTTTAACATAGAACAGAAGCAGAGTGGATTGTTTCTCATTGTGAATCCAAATTTTGAGGTCGCCTGTGCAATTCATTCTTTGCCCAGTTAGAAGTGAGTTTTTAGGGTGCGTTTCTGAGTTGGAATTTAAGGACGCATACTAACTGGCAGTAAATGAACTCTGCCGATGTGCCCAGACTTAGGAAGGAACGCCAGTTGGCTAGCTTTTTGAAGGCAGTTCATCCCATCTTGTCGTTCCTGTGTGCTGCTGCCTGATCTAGTGCCCATGGCCATACCACATTATATACAGAATCTGCCAAAAAAATAATGGCTACATCAGGGAAAGAAAAATTTTGTTTAAATATTTTAAAACTAAATTTGTTGAGACATTATGAGATTAATACAAGCTACCTTTGGACCCTACAGTCGTGAGAGGGCCTCAGAGTGGTATACCTTAGCTACCAGGCATTTATTAGTATGGTGAACTGCTGAAGGGTGTATACATTATTTCGATGGACTCTGTATTTTAAAACATTAATTTTAAAACATTAAACCCAGTGTAGCCAAGTAATTTTGCTAAATGATTATAGTCCATTGTAGGCCTGTTTTCTTTTTTTCATTAGTGCATGTTCACAGTACATATGATTACATCCTTGTAGGGAGTTGGTACATGTACATAAGACATCTTAATTCTTTTTATATCTTTTCCCCCTCCCTTCCTTCCTAGCTGGATTCCGCATCCTCTCCATTGTTTTCCATTTTCTTTTCCCTCCTTTCTCTCTCCTCTCCTTTCAGCTCTTGATTCCCTTCTCACTTGAGAAAGATTTATCTCCCTACTTTCTATTATCTAACTTTTATTTTGTTGTTTCTACTTTGAATTTCTTGTATGAGAGAAACTGATATTTTGTGAGGCTTTTTTGTAGCTTCTTAGACAACCTTTGAACAGCCTTCAAGTTCAAGGTCACATATTTACCCAATTATCTTTCCTTAAAGTTTTTTCCTGGACTCACATTTTTTCTTCTTCACATAGTTTATAACTCTCCCTAGGAATTAACATGCCATATGCACTTACTGAGTTGCACTTACTCAATAGTTATTGAGTCTCAAGTGCTTCTCAACATGTTTTCTTTGATTTGGAAAGTTTATATTATACTTGAGAGTATGTTCAGTGTGTGCTTTGCACTTGAACTGCTCTGATCTCTAGAATAGGGCTTTACTTTTTCTTTTTTTTGTTTGCTAAAGTTTCATATTGACTTGGCTGGAAAGTTCCCTAAAGTATGTAGTTCCTTGACAAATGCAAAGAAGAACCCTGTTCCACAAATTCTGCTTGAAAAGGGAAAGTTCCTTCCCCTCTGCTACATTCTAAACTGACGCAGTGACCTCTGTCTACTGTTACTACATGTAACTCACTTTTTTTTGGTAGTTCAAAAGTAGTTTTTATTTCTATCTGCTGAGTATGTGTAATATGACAAGAGGATTTTTATAAAGCAGATAGGTTAAAAATATTTGTGTTTCCTTCATCCTGTCAGGAAGACGATGTTAAAGAGTCTAGAATTTACATGCACTAAAACAGTGATGGTGAACCAGTGGCACACATGCCGTAGTGGAATGTTAGTTATCATTGAAAGCTCCAAAATGTTCGCCATCATGGCACTGGACCGTTGGAAGAAACATTTTAGGGCCATTCCCCTGTGTCTTGATGTAGCTGGGGCCATCCCTTGACATGCTTTGCTTGCCTCCTTGGACAATAAGGGATCAACGTGAATGCAGCCCCTCTTCCATAAGGCATTGGAATTTCTGTAGCCCACAGCTCTCATTGGACTAGGATTAGAGGAGTTGATGAAGAACTTAAAGTTTCTCCTGTAGACAGAAAAGATGGGGAAGCCATAGTCAGTTTCTGTGTTTCCAGTCATAGTGGCTGCTCTATGTGGGTGTTAATGTCCCATTGTTGTCTATAGAGATTGCCAGAAGTGACATGGTGTATTTTATTTCTTGAATGTGATTCTCTCCCTATCAAAATGTTTGAACTGTGAGAAATGTTGGCGGATTCATTTTTGGAGTTAGCTATCTAGTAACTTTACTCATAGTGGATTGCTAGACAAGGCTTTTAGTACTATTACTTACAGGGGTTTTTTTGTTTTGTTTAGTTTTTGTTTTTTTTGCCTATGATAAAAGCTTAAAACAAAGAGAACAAAATTGAAAATGTCGTGTCTGGTAGAAGCATTTTCCTATTTAAATGCTAAAGCACACTAGGTTTTAATCAATTTCTGTCAGGGATTTTGGTAACTGTGAAGAGCTGTTCTGGCTAGGTTAAAGAGTGTTGTCTGGATTTTTTTTTTGTCTGTCTCTGACTTTGTTTTGCTTTACAGGACTACAAAGCTAATGAAGACCCAGCATTATTCCAGTCAGTCAAGACCAAGAGAGGTCCTTTGGGACCCAACTGGAAGGTACTGGATGCTGACCTTTCTGACAAGCAGAGTCTTGGCAACAGAACACTTGACAGGTCCTGAGTCTTGAAGAGCTGGTGATGTTTAAGTGAAAAATAGAAATGGCACGATAAATGGTTTTATTTGTGATAAGGACTTATAGCCAGTTGGAGTTGGCCAGTAAGTCTGGACTGCATTAACAAACTGAACAGAGCCAGTCTGTCACTTCCAGCATAATGTTATTCTGATAACTCTTAAAAGAGACCGGTTATTTAGTCCTTGGGGATAGTAACATTCTCTTGAGACTTGAAGCAGTGTAAAAATTCATGTTAAAAGAATGTTTATAAGTTTAGTCTTAGTAAAAACTGAACAAATTCTCTTCACCAAAGCTCACATTCTTGGCCTTTTGATAGTTATATTTTGAAAGCAGGACACCAGAGAACAATTTCTGTGGCAAGTCGTTGTTTTTGAATGAAGAGTATACTTTTGCTTTATTCATACGAGTAAGAAAAGCAGTGCCGGGTGATAGTGTGAATTGCTATAGAAATACAATGCATTTGAAAGATATTCACAGTACTAAATGACAAACTTAAAGAAGGCTTAAGTGTAGATGATAGGTTATTAGAGCTGATTTGACAGAAGAGGAGAACATAGAAACCTAAATGTGCTCTGAGCACATTTTCCACCATAGGGCTTTCCTGGTAACCAGTCTGTTCATGTAGAAGCTAGTCACAGAGTATTGGTAAATGATGGCTAGATGCTAGTTGTTCCTTGCAAGTAGAGGTTACTGTAACACTCCACAGGTAATTCATTGATTGGTTGTCCATTATATTTCAGCTAAAGGGAAGAATAAGTCTGACTTTGTTTTACAAGAAATGATTCATTATTTGTTTTTACATTTGTTCTCTGGGTTAGTCAGTTTATAGTTCTCCCAATTTAATGATCAGGACTAGAAATTTGATACCTAGAAAGCATTATATCTCACATATAAATTAAGGAACAGATCCAGTATGCATGATCTAAATTTTTTCTAATGCTTTGTAGAATGTCTCCACCCTTTTCCAGATTTCTAGTTGCAGACTGTAGACTCTGAGTTAGAGGAGATTTAATTCTGGCCTTTTAAATAGCACTGTGCCAAGCAGCAGGTGGGCTGGGACTCCTGCACGGAGGCTGCCATCATTCCCAAAGGGCATCTAATTCCAGGGAGCGCTCAGTCTAGCTGTTGGTGATGCTGCATGGAATGTTTAAAATTCTGGTGGTTTTGTTTTTAGAAATAATGTGAATTTATCATTTTGCCAGTTGTAGAAGTGTAGTCTTTTTTTTAGTCCAGGGATTGAACCCAAGTTATCTTGCTTGTTAGGCAAATACTGAACTACATCTTACCCCTATTTTTATTATTACTTTTAACTTTTAATTTTTATTTGTTCATTTACTTATTTTAATTCAGGCTGGCTTGACGTCACTATGTAGTCCAGGCTGACCTGAACTCCGAGCAGTCTTCCTGCCTCAGCTTCCCGAGTTCAGGGATTCCAGGAGTGTGTTACCATGCTTGGCTCCTACTTCTAATTTTATTTTGAGACATGGTCTTGCTAAGTTGCCCAAGCTGCTTCTTGTCTCATCCTGTACTTTTTTTTCCCTCCTGAATCAGATAATAACATTACTCTGATAGAATGCTGCCCCATAGTGAAACCTTTTTACTCATGTGCTTGTTGATTGTTCACTTTTGGTAAAATGATGCTGAGTACTTTTTGTAAATTAAGTTACTGAATTTCAGTGAATTATCATGAACTCACAAATAACTTGGATAATCAAGAATGCCCGGTCAGTCCATGTATCGCTGTGAAGGGAAGTAGAGAGATGACAGTTGCTGAGAGTACAGCATAACAGAAAATAGGGTCCTGTGGGCTTCAGCTTCATAGCGTCGTCTGTAAATGTGTTCAGCAGGCCCTCTTTGCATAACTGTCCTTATGGTATTGCAGGAAGAATGACAGAGAAAAGGTACGTGGTAGTTAGGCCAAGAAGGGAGGTGAAGTTGTGCTCTGACCTAGTCACACGGGATCTGTAGAAGATTGGTCTTGTGTAAGTGCTGGCAGGTAGGTGTGGGTCAGTGGTGGTGAACCAATGGGATGTGTGCTGCAGCAGGCTGTTACCTTTAGATGCTCTAAAAGGTTGGCTGTCCCTGCTGTAAGTATATAGCCACTTTGTAAATAAGGCTGTGGGTCGTCTCACCCATGTGCTTCGACAGAAGGCTGCTACCTTACCAGTGACTTTCCAAATATACTCAACATCAAGGGCCAATCCCTTGATTTTCTTGTTCTGTTGTTCTTGTTTTAAACCCAGGATCTCCTTTGTTTTGAGCATACAATTTACTACTGCGTTTTAGACCCCAGGCCCCTATGATTTTTTTGAGACTTTTCCTTACTTATCTGATGGAGGTATTTTCCTTCTCAATTATTGCAATATTTATGGCCTATGTTCTCTAGATGGTGCCAGGTACTGTACAAGGTCACACTGAATCTTCCCTACATTCCTGTGGGGCAGGTATATACAGCTGCTTTGTTTTATCAGTGAAAAGCGTGGCTTCACAAACACAGGCGATAATTATAGGAAAAGCTGCATGGTGCCTACCATTTCAGTAGCACGTGATCCAGTGCTACTGGAAGGTAGGTGAGAAGTGATGTCGCAGAGTTGGATTCTTAAGCTGGGGACTGCCATTTCGAATGCACTTTTAGGCCATGTTGCATCACTGCGTTGTATGAAACAACGCAAGTGCTGTGACTTAGATACCTCTCTGAGCCTGTTTTCACATCTCTAAAAAGAACATTAGCAACTACCTCAGAAAGTACTTATGAGGATTAAATGAAATAAAAAGTTCCCAGGGCAGAGGAGGTGCTCAGTGTATGCTTCATACCATTATCATTATACTTTCGTCTTTGCATATAATCTGTTCTGCCTTCATCATGTCTTGAACTTGATGAGATCTGTGAATATTCTACTCTGTATATTTATGACAGTCACTTTTTAAAGTCTCTGTCTACTATCAAGTAGTTCCTCTCATTCTAGATCTAGTTGCTATTACACCTGTCACCCATGTCGTATTTCACTTGTCCGTACCTTTTGTGGGTATATGTGTCTTAATAAGTGCCAGGCATGAGGGCCATATAGTTCAGAGAGCCTTCTCTAGCAGGAGATGGTGTGGCTGGAAATAAGGAATAATGTTTCCTTTTTTCCACATTGGTTAAAAGTATAGACTTTGCTTGCTTGCCTGCTCTCCCTCTGCCCCTTCCACCGCACTGTGACACGGTACATACATATATTTTCTTCTTTTTCTTTTTTTAAACTACAGGCTCAGATGCGGGCTTGGTTAGATGTTCATTTTTCTTCTGAAGAAAGAATTTTAAAATCTGAGCACATGAGTCACATTTTGTTACTTAGGGCTCAACACTTGAATAAGTGACTGTGTATAGTAATACGGGAGCGATTTATAACCTGATAAAGATTTTTGCTTCAAGGCAGAATTGTGGGGTTTCTGATGGATGTGAATGTCTTTTGTTTTTCTCTGGTACCATATATACGTGTGTGTATGTGTTGTGTGTGTGTTTGTATATACGTGTACACATGTATACATGTTTTCACTTGCTTTATGTTCAGGGGGCTTTATGTATGTGTTGCAATACTGACCTAAGTACCTAGTCTGATGATGTATCTAAAACATTTCTCATATGGATTCTCTTTAGTGTTCCAGTTTGCCTTCTCTGATTTAGGTGAGAAGTTGTCATCTTAAGAAATTGAAATGCTACCTTTGAAGATTATGGTGTCATTTTAATCCTATGACAAGGCATCATTTTTTTCTCCATTTAAGCCAGACACTTCATGAAGACTTAAGCTTCTGGGTCTATGTATGTATGATAGTAATTAGGCCTCAGCAGGCCTTTGTAGGAGACTTTGCCAAAGCATCTGTCCCTCACAGTGCTCAACAAATCTTGGAGATCTTAGCCAGTGCTCTGAACCTTGTATTAAAAGGGGATCAGGTCAAATAAGTTGATTTAGAAATTACTATTTTTTTGGTTAATATCTTCATATAGTATCCTCTTTTTAATCATAAAAGCACATCCTGTTTGTCCTATTAGCTTTATCTAAACACAAAGCCTAGCAGTTGGAGCCTGACCTTTCAAACAGTTGTGCTGTTTGCTCGTTTAGTCACACTGTAGATTTATTGTAGAAAGGACCGTGGCCTTAGGGACATCGCAAGACTGTTGGCTGGGGGTAGGAATAGGGAAGTAGATGTTAGAAAAAAGTTGAAAACCAGCTGTGGAAAGCTCTTTTGAAATAAAGATTGGCAGGAAAGAGACCCTAAAACTCAAGTGGCTCATGAGAAGTGTCCTTTTCTGCTAGCCATCCTATCAGGATGACTGATGGTCCTCTTTTCTCCTAGTCTAGACATGTCTGTGAGACCTGGAGAGGATGTGGAAGGCATTTGAAAATGTGCTTCCTCCCTATAATCTCACCTTTGAAACTCTATAGTGGATGACATAAAGAGGCTTGTAATAGTTACTTTCTGGCTAGGTTATGTTTTCGATTATGTGTAATAAAGCAAACATGCAAATGTGGGTGAGCTTTGTTTTGTTTTTGAGTTCTTTGGTGATTTGAGTTTTGTTCATTTTTAAAAAATTGTGCATTTAGTACTTACTATATATCAGTTACACTCCTGCATCCTCCTATAGAAGACACCAAACAAGTCATTTTATGTCTTTCAAGAATCTGGGTACCCAAAAGGCACGTGATTCATTCTGGCAGTGTTGTGGCTGTGGAATATCTGTGTTCTCAAACGTTGCTGCAGGAGTCAGGCCTGGAGGAGTGAAATGTCTAACGTGGCTTCCAGAAGTAACCTTGGCAGAATGGGCCCCTTGCAGAGTTCCTTCCTGACACTGTCAGGCATACGTATTTCTTCATAAGTTCCATTTGACTATAAACCTGTGGTTTCATTTGTACATTATGTTACACTGTGGTAAATGAACACACATGAAACAGACATCATAGATGTGATTAGTAAAATAGATATGAACTATATGAAAATTAAGTTGTGAAAAACATGGAAAATCTGACTGCTTCTCCTTTCGTGGGCAGAAATTAGCCTGTCTGAATTTTATTTTTGTAAAAATGGTTTAACTTATGGTCAAACCTTTTGAACTTTTATCTCACATGTATTTGAACATGCCCCATTTGCCCAAGCCAGGTGGGAATCTCCTGCCTCTAAACTCCTCTAAAGTCTTACGTTTCCCTGTTGATAGCATTGGTGTGTCCTGAGCCTGATTAGTGGCTTATGTGCTCACTTTGTCTTCTCATTCCTTCCTGTCTTCTGAATTTAAACCATAGCTGTGTGTTTCCCTTACCCTGATACGTGACTATGCCTAACACTGAGCTGTGCTCATAGTGGGTGCTTAGTATTTGCTAGATTAAACCTAACTACCTTAAACAGAAACCAGTTATTCAGTGTAGGTCTGTCCAGACAACCAGTGAAGTAAGTGTCTGATTAAACAACGTTGAGAGAATAGCTGTGAGTTAGGAATGGGACTTCATTTGAAATTTTAGTTTACATACTTCACATGTGTTCTGTAATCATTGGTACTTACTGGTGCACACACAAGTGGCTGCCATGGGAATGTGTTTATTTCTGACTTTCTTAGGAAAGTCTGTTTTGGGAACTTAAATTAGAAAGTCAGCTGCTGGATTTAAGTATTCAGATTACCTAAAATTGAAAAATTAATATATGGAGTACGAACCGTAAAGAAACTGTTTTGTCTTTGCAAAGTACCAACTCAGGTTATATGTAACATGTACTATTCCATGTTCATTGCAACATATTTTTCAGCCAGAAAAAGTGTATGGAAAGCGTACATGTCTCATGAGACTGCGAGCACTACATTTTTAGAAAATGAGTTTCTAGAATTCCATTGGATTCTTTTTTTATTTCTCTTTTACATTTGTATGTATTTGTCATGGATTCAAGAAACTAATTCTTGTGAATAGCGTGGGTGGACTGCTTCCCATTTAGTTAAGACTGCCTTTGTTTAGTTAGTTGTGTGGCTCTAGTGTACATTACTCCCCTGTAGGCCTCATCCACATACCTTAATGTAACCTCATATGTGTTGTTAAATTAGAAACATGATTTGAGTTTGGGAGCTTCATTTATAGTTAGTAACATGAAATGTAAGGAATTCAGTGAATATACAAACTATTTAAATACAGTTTTGGAAGCATTTCACAGCTAGCTAGTGCTTGCTGTATTGCAGATGGACTTTAAATTAGGTAGAAAAAGTCGTGTAATTTGAGTTTCTCTGTTACCCTCTAAGTCCCGCTGCAGAACTTCAGATGGCTCTTTTTGTAACTAGCTAGTCGTCTTTACTTCCTTTTTAAAATTGTCCTTTTAACCTTACAAGTTTCAGTTTATATGTAAAACTGATTTATCAGCAAAATAATTTTGTTTGTTTTTAGGTTAACAGTCTGCCTAGGTTAGGAAAGTTTTGGAGTTATTTGGGAAAGATCTTAAATGAGATTCTGGCTGTATCTGTGTTTGTTGTCTTTGTTGTTGTTTCTTGGCGTGTTTTCAAGTAGAATCTCTGTTTGTTGCTCAGAGTAATCTCAGATTGCTGGGCTCAGGTGATTTTCCTGCCTCAGCCTCTTCAATAGTTGGGACTGTGGGCATATTCTACACCTGGTATATTTTGAAGGTGTTTTGTTCTGTTTTGTTTGTTTTTGTTTTCTTGTTTTCCAATGAACAGGAAAGAATCAAAAACAAAATTGTATTACTTAAGGCCAAAGAAACAGTTTTAAGGCCTTATCCTGGGCTGTGAGCCTCTTGAAGACTGGGCGCACATGCAGGGACTTCTTGGTTTCTGTAGGGTTCCAAGTATTTGTTCCATTGAGATTTTTCACATTTCAAAGGTACACATTTCTTCTCAAGAATGTTCCAGATAATCTTGAAGAATTAATCACATTTTAGTTTGTGTGTATACTTAGTGATTTCTTTTAGGAAAAATTAAAAATGAGCTGGACTAAAGTTGTCTAATAAAGATCTTAATTCAGATATTAGCTTGATTTTGTTTAGGTTTGATTTATTAAACATCAAAAAAGAACCAAAAATTTTTTAGATTGTATACAGTCGAAGAAGAAAGAAGATTTGAAATAGTGCCCAGACAATTTAGGTGAAGCAAATATTTGTCCAAAATACATAACTAAGGGCCAAAATGTTTCTAGAGTCATTTTTTTATAAAGCATTGAGTTCCCTGTACACTTGATGATAAAATATGTGAGTTTCGAAAAGGAATTGTACCTAAAAGAAAATAAAAATTAGTTGTATTTCCATAATTTATTTACTGCTATTTGGGTACAGTTTCTGTAGTATATTTTGTTATAAAGTGTTTATACCTTCTATAGATACCTATCCGTGGGTATCTATAGAATACCCATGGATGGAATACCACCCCCACTGTTCTTTGGAGATGATGTTTATGGACGTACATGTAATAGCCCATTGTTTGAAAGGCTTGTAAAGTATTTTCACCACTGGTGGTGGTGGGGTTTGATGTTAATAGGTTTTTGCTGATAGAAATAAATCTGTGGTGTTGCTGTTTCATTACCTGATGAATAGGCTACATTTCTGAAACTGGAATTAACAGGTTACAGGTGAATGAGAAGACATGAGCCTCTTTGGGAATTTCTATTCCATAGTATCAAATTTCACCCCCGAAGGATGGTATCAAAAGGGTTCCTTAACACTTTGCTTACCACATTTAGTACTTTAAGAATTTGTTGCATCATCTACTGTGGAGAATGTTAAAGCCTCTTCCTTAATTTAATCACTGGTTTGAAAGCCATAGTTCAAATTAAGACTGATTCCTAAATGTCATTTTTAGAATGGAGTAGGATTTTAAATATCATGTGCATGTTAATAATAATTGAAGAAACATATGTTTGTGTGTTTGCAGCTTTCTTCTGAAGCTGTTTAACATTATGTTTCTGTAATTCACTTTCTATGATACTATGGAGAATAGGTCAGGAAATAAAGGCAGGAGGCTGTGTGCTTATTTGTTTGTTTTTTAGCTGGTTTACAAATTCTTTCCTGAAAGATCTTTTTGTTGTTGTGTTGTTTTTTAGTAATTATAATGGGTGGGAAACAAAAAGCAGATTAAGAATGAGTATATATCTTAGATCTGGGGAGATAGCAGAGAGAAATGGTTCTTACTGACTCATTGCTTAATTTTTAAAATACATTTTATAGGCCAGTGTTACTTATAAATGACCAGTATTGATTTGAGTGCTTTGTCAGTCAGTTTAGAGCATGCAAGAAACATAGTTAATTGCTGAAATCACATGTGCTCTCTGCCCTGGGAGCTCAAGTTTGGTAGAGGCATGTTTGTGTTACTCCTTTAATTAAAACCATGCTTCGTTCCTAGTTTTTATAGAATTGTGAGAAAATTCTGGAGTTGGTATTCATCAGAAATGCCCAAGGTTTGCATGGGGGCAAGGTGCCCAGCCATTCAGAGTTTGAGAGTGCAGCTGTAACAGCTCACAGTTGCAGGACCTGCTCCATCGGAAAGGCGTCTTAGGGACAGTCAGTGGTGTGGTGAGGTGCTCGGCCATAGAGGAATCTGAGTCTGGGTAGGTGGGCCAGGGGACTATTTTGTTAAGCCCCAGCATGTTGTAGAAGAAAATACAAAATTACAGGAAGTTTTAGGATAAACCTTGAATGTAAAGGCCATGTGTTTACCATCTGTGTCCCTGAGTCTAGCCAAGTCATGGAGTTGCTAAATCCACCCACCCCTGCCCTTTTAAGGTTTTGCTTCAGTGGAAGATGATGAATCCTGATACACAGAACATGGTCTTGCCTCTCACCCAGCCTCCAAAGTTTCAAGGTGCAGAGAGGTTAGGGATTCTGCCCAGGTTACAGAGGAACACTCTGCATAATAGAAACTATAACATAAGTCCTGGTACTCTTTGTTTGGTGCTCCTGCTTGGCAACTGTATTTCACAATTTAAGTGCTATACTGTGTATATATTCAAGTTGTGTTGTTTAGGTGGGTCTTCAGGAACACTCACTGGATTAGAAAATACCTCAGCATCGACTCACCACTTATCGAAAGAAATGATCTGTGAAAGATGCATCTTGTCATCATTTAATAAAGCTGGGCCTTTAGAAGCCAGCTATGTGTGTGGAGGGCTGGTTGACCTCTTCCACGCATAGGAACCCAACTTAGTGCCAAGGGCCAGCAAGTCAAAGAAAGGGGGTTAGATGTTAGTATATAATCTTCAGCCCAGGGTGATAGCATCCACCATAAGAGGAAGTCCCCTCTGGAAAAGATTATTGGCACCAAGGGCAGCGGTGATGTTTTATCATGTTTATACATAATTATGTTCTTCTCTGTGAGCTATTTTTATGTCTCTGTTGACAATACCCAGCACAGGTTGAGGTGTAAATGGTGTCCATTGAACACTTACCAGATTAAACTTACTCCATACATTATAGAATAATGTGCATATGTGTTTATGCATTGGAACTCTGGGATTTTCACATTGGAACTCTGTCTAATGGAAGGGCTCATAAAAAAGAGCTAAGCCTGCCACAGTCCTCTTTTGATACAGAACTTAACGTGCAGAAGGATGTGTGTGATGATATTTTCATTTAAAGGCTTGCCGGTATTACCTTATTGATTGAACTTCTGTAGCCTGGGTCGTTATTCAGAAGTTGAAATGTTATTTCAGAATAAGAGTCCTAAGAAAAATCGATCAGTCATACAGTACTCTCTAGAACTTTTGGTCCTGCTAGTGATAGGAAGATACTGCATATTGCATATCCCTAAATTCATTTAAGTCTCTCGTATCATAACCAATTGAGGAAAATGTGGTCTGATTTTACATAAATGGACAAAAACCTTGAAGTTTTAGAGGAAGACCCAAAAATTCCAGTGAGGTGTGGAGGTCTATGCCTGTAATCCTTACACTCTGTAAGGCTGAGGTAGGAGGATTACAGGTTCAGGCCCAGCCTGGGCAACTTGGAAACTTAGACTCTTTCTAAAAACAAAAAAAGACCTGTCGCCCAGTGCAAGCACCATGGGTTCAATCCCCAGTACCAGATACTCATCATTTTTTTGAATTTGTGTGTCTGGGTAGAAAGATCTTTGCTTACACACAACTCATTGAAAATAGGGTGTGCAAGTTGAAGCTGAAAGAAGTGACAGTGATATGCAGTGTGTACAGTGTGACTGCTAGTGATGTCCAGACGTGATGTGGGGAGCTGACAATAGTGATGGAGAAAGGAAGCGCTCTTGTGCAAGACTTTGTCCACCCTTAGGATATAGTTCTTATGAATGGGTCCCCACAGTGTATGAGACTTTCTACTCTTAGGTAGAAATTTGGTTAAAATTGCATGGGGATTCAAAGTGTTAAATGTGATTGTTATTAAAGAATATGAGGAGAGAAAACTAGCATGCAGTGAGCCCTTGAGTTCTTTCAAGTTCCCATGGGGTACGCACATTGTCTTAGTCCTCAGGGCAGGCCTAAGATGATGGGCAGCGGGGGAAAGGAGTGGGGGTGGGGCACTAGGTTTTTTGTTGTTAATTGTCTTAGAAACACATCAGCAATAGGGCTTAGCACTCATGAAATTGCCTTTTTGTTTGTTTGTTTACTACAGTCTGCCCTTCTCTGAGTATGCCTTTCATGCTAGACTGTGAGCTCCTGCAGGCAGAACTCTGCCTGTGTTTGTTCCTTGCTCCCAGTCTGCCGTGGCCTTTTCTGGGTAGGCTCAGGAGGTTTGGAGCTCATTCCTCTATCATCTCGGAAGCGGCCCCATCTGCTTGTAGGTCTGCAGTGAAAACACCCTCTCTTCCTGCGAGTACACGTGCGTGTGTGTTGCTCTCACTAAGGCAGGGCCTACCCTCACAAGTTACACAGAAACCAGCCGTGCTGCCGCAGGGTGCGCTTCCTGTCCTGCTTCTGTGCTGAGAAGTGCAGCCAGTGGAAAGCTGATGGGGCAGTGGGCACTACCACGCGCAGTCAGCACTTGTTGACATTGCTGTGCTTCTCCCCCTCTGCTTTTTCCCTTTTCACTTTCCACACAGATAACGTATTTTAAATTTTGGGGGCAAAGCCTAAAAGTTTAGGGTACATTTTTGTGCTTGGAACCTAGGATGGTATTTATTACTCCAGTTTCTAATTGTGTCTTTTTTGTCATCTTCTAAAACTAAATTTCAGACACTGTATTTTGCGTTTGCAGTGTATTTATTTATTTATTTATTTATTGCAGTGTCTTTTAATCCAGATAGTTCCTCCAGTTCTCCTCTTTTTTTAAAAAAAAATTTTTCCTTGTTTTTCCAAATATAACTTGATTTGATTCCTTAACTATACCACTTAAATTATGAGGGGTAAGGATTTGTGGAAATTAAAAGTTGTTTGTATAGGATTTGCCGTATATACTTGATAAGTTTTGCTACTACATCACTTTTCATTTCCCCTTCTATTGAAAATACCTTAGTTCAATAACAGTGCCACTCTATTTGCTAATATTTGAAGACACAGAAGACCAAACTTACTGTCATTTTATTTATTGTTACTTTACCATATCCACAGTAGTAGGAATATGATAATGGGGTTAGGAGAATCCCTCCGTATTAAAGGCTCACTATTGATACTATGTGAATAGAACTTGGTATTTAATACGAAATCTGAATGCTGTCATTTGAGGCAGAGTCTCACACCTGTAAACTTGAGAGGTAAGAAGTAACTTGGTCTGTGGAAGGAGGGTTTACAACAGGGAAATGCTGCTGCTTTTGGTAAAATGATTCTGAATTTCCATATTTCGGAATCAAACATGCGAGCCTCTAATTTTCTTCATTATGTCTGTGAGATGTTATATAACAGTCACTTTTAATCAAAACATACATATTGAAGTCATGATTTTTCTGTTTTGATTTTACTCATCTAGAAGGAGCTGGCAAACAACCCTGACTGTCCTCAAATGTGTGCTTATAAGCTGGTGACCATCAAATTCAAGTGGTGGGGGCTACAAAACAAAGTAGAAAACTTCATCCAAAAGGTAAAGTCTGTTCAAAATGTCATGTAAATTTGGGTCAAGATTTGAGATTACATACTAATGGGAAATTCTCTATTACTTTTTTTCTCCTTTATGAGATGAAAATTATTATTCCTATATAATTTATTTCTGCTTTTTTTTTAATCTCTAGAAACAGCAGAGACTGATGCTGGAAGAGGTTTTAAGGGGTTTCCTTTGGGGATACCCATAGCAGTTTTTTATTCAAGGTGGTTTCCTGATAGATTGCCCAGCGCTTCTGTAAAGAGCACTTTCCATGTACAGCATGTCTGCAAGGGGCCCTGGCCTGGCCCTGGCTGGATAGAGAGGGTAGTCTGCCTGCCGAGGGCCTCCCTTACCTGTTTGCCAGTACTCTGACTGCCCCCTCCGTCTCTGTGACATCACTTTGTTGTGTTGAGTGGCTTCTATAATAGGTTCTTACTGAAGATAAGTGTAGTCAGAATTACGGTGACATAATCTTGGGGTTCACGTTCTGTCTTTTTTTGAAAGTGAAAGTAACAGGCAGTCAGATCTAGGAAGAAAGGAGAATTGCAGTCATATAAATGGATGTGGTTATAATAGAGTGCTTTTCCAGCATGTGCAAGTCCCCAGGTTTGATCCCTGGCGCCATAAAAAAACAAAAATAACAAAAATACATGTGGTTATAAATACACAAGGGCCATGGAAAGTTTCCTTGGTATTTACTTTTGAATAAATATGAATATTTATTCAATTAACATTATATAAAGAAGCTCCCATTAGGTCTGATTCCCACAGCTAGTTGGGTCTATATTTCACTATAACTTTTCTACTTTTATACTGTAGCTACTGTAACGTTTGAAAAGAAAAAGACCCTAAAGAGCTGGAAACCTTGCTTTTTCTTGGGGCTGCTTGTGCCTGGTCCATGGTAGGCAAGCTAAATATTGGCTTCATTCCTTTTGAATCATAGTAATAGATTACCAATACAGTTTTGATAAATAGAAGTCACTTGTATGATTGAAGAAGTCTTTTCTGTTCATGGAAGACTTAAAAAGTTGAAGTTTGTCCAGAAGTGCTCACTGTTTGTGTACTTTTTTCTTGTGGGAAAATTGAATACAACTTAAATGATTTAGAAATTAAAGCCCCTGTTTGTATTTATGGTTATATGTATTATAATGATAGTAGCATGTAGCACAGAAACTTCATGAAGTGTGTATGTGTGTGATACCCGGTTGTTACTTTAGTAAGACATCTTTATCCCAAAGAACCCAGGGCTATTTTCTTTGACTCCATTACTATATTCCACCTCATGATATTCCTTTGACATGCAAAAAGGTGAAGAATGCCAATGTTAGTTTTATAGCAGAGAATAACCTAGTTGCCCTTTGCCCACTGATATTTAGAAAAGGTAAAAATAGATTGGGTCCAACAGTGGTATGTTAGATCAGACTGTGCACACCACAGTTTTTTAGTTTCTACCAGATCATTACATGTTTGTCAGGGGAGATTACTTCCCATTTCATAGAGAAAGTTTTTATTTTGCTGTACAAAATTATAAGAAGATGGAGTTAAGGTTTCCACTAATCCATATAGAGTTCTCTTTTCAAATGAAGCATATGTAAATTTCATGAGACATATAAAGTTAATATGTCTTTGATGTTAGGTTTTTGCCATCTTATGCTGCTTTTCTTCTTTGTTTTTAAAGCAAGAAAAAAGGATATTTACAAACTTTCATCGCCAGCTTTTTTGTTGGATTGACAAGTGGATTGATCTGACAATGGAAGACATTAGGAGAATGGAAGATGAGACTCAGAAAGAACTAGAAACAGTAAGACTTACCTTTCTGTGGGACTTCTTTCACTTCCCTTCTTTCTAAAACTGTACATGCTTAGGGAGTGTAGCCTTGGAGTTAGGTATAATGTTATCAGAAGCTATTCCTTCATCTTTTTGTCCTCATCAAAATAGTTTCTTAGACATTAGTAATCCCTTGATATGTACCGATACCTCTTTTGTTGAGAATTTATCACCTGTACAATGGTCATCGGTTTTGCATCCCTTCTTATATATTAGTTTCCTGACATGGTACCTGGGTCACAGTCCTTTTAGACTCACTTTATCAGACCAAGGTGTTTTTGGCTCAGTAAGTCTTAGCTCCCTCCTCTGTAGACAGAGTAAGGCTGATATTATCACTAATCCTAGAAATGCCTTCTCCTTTCCTCATCTACCTGTGAATTCTTTTTTCCTTGCAACTTTTAGGCAGGTTTGAGTGATTCCCTACAGAAGGCCAGCACGCCTCCAGCTCCTCCTTGCTGCCAGTGAGCAGGCTCTGCAACCAGTGGGTGTCTCACCTCTCTCAGGGATGGAGTCTTCCTTGGCTGGCTCTTGCATGTGTCTGGTTTTGTTTTTGCCCTGGGCCATGCTTTTCTGTAGTTGGCAGTGAGTGAGAAAAGGAACCCAAAGAATGTCCAGGACTCGTGAGTGGTTTCTATGCAGTCACCTCTTGTCCTGCCAGCAGGCCCAGCTCTGGAAGCCCTGCAGGTGTATCTGACAGATGCCCTCAAAAGGGGCAGGCACTCCATTTAAACATGAGAACGGCAGTGAATCAGATTCTGTGGCACAGAAGGAAATGTATTTCTCTAGCACATTGCATTGTAAATACTCTATGTCTCAAATAGCTTACTTTTGGTGATTGCAGCAGGTCTGCTTCTAATTAGCTTTATACAAACCTTCTGAGAAGACTAGGGCGTATTTTCTTTATAAGGCAATAAAATGTTTTAACCTTATCTTATACATAAAGTAAACTGTAGGCAGACTTCAATTTATGAATGGATTATGCCCCAGGTTTTTTTTTTTCAGTTGATTATTTGGAATTTGGAACATATTTTCCCATAGAGACAACATTGTTATTGGGGTTTGCTTCCTAAACCAGCCAGTAGAAAACCTCCTTGGCCCCACTTTCTCATACTAATGGTAGAACTCCAAGTTCTGGATCTTTGGAGCAGGTTGATAAAATGGCAGGAGTGAAAGATCTCCATTCACTCCCTTACTTTTAGGCTGGCATGGATATTTGGACAGGATCATAAGTACAGCCTACCTTTCTTTCCATGCCTGTTACCCACTTTAGTTCCCTTTCTCACTGGTCACTAAGAATTCACCCCTATCACCAGACCACCCAGGTGGATCTCTTTTCTCCTGCCCTGCCTGGCTCACTCCCTGCAAGCAGCCGATGTTCACTGCACAGAGTGACTGCCTTGTTACCCACAGGAACACTCAGCACGTGACACAGCACTGCCATTTTCAACAAAGATTTACCCACACCAAGAGAAAACAGGAATCAGATTTGTTTTTGTTCGTCCAAACCCTCAGAAAGAACCCTTCTCTTGTTTGTTTTATTTTGCCCAAAAACTGTCAGAAAGAACATTCACCTTGACCAGTCAGCTTGCATATAGCCTTCTTTGGTGTGGCTCTGAGCTCTGCCTGTGTCTCAGCCCATTGGCTAGAACTTGGCTGATACCTGTTCTTTCCCTGCTCTCAGTGTCTTCTCAGGTTCTCAGTCAGGAGGTCCTGAGCACACTGTGGGCCGTGTCCACACAGTGAGGACCCCCTGCCACACCAGCACACGCGTACACACACGCAGGTGGCGGCTCCTGTGCCCACTTGTGGCAACGAGCCTGCAGACGCAGCTCCTTCTCCATAGGAGTCAGCTGTGAATTGGAACCTGCACTTGAGAAGAAGGTATAAGACAGGAAATTACACAAAATTTAAAAACCCAATTTATGGAGCTGGGGCTATAGCTCAACAGCACAGCGCCTGCCTGGCAAGTGCAAGTTTGTGAGTTTGATTCTCAGTACCAAAAATAAATACATACATACATGCATACAAACTAAATTTATTAGTATCATTCTTGGACCCTCTCATGGCTCAAACTGACTGATTCTTCATGAAGTTGGTATAGTTCTGTCAGGGCTTGCGGGCAGGGTATAGCAGTTTCATTGTTCAATTTGTCAAAAACATTTTGTGACCAATTTCAGCATTGGCTGCTGATATCTTAATATTAAACCCTACTTAAGTCAAGTTATTGAGGAGTGCCTTATTACTCTGGCATTGCTGCTGCTCAGAGCATCTTCAGATTTGTGCGCATCTCCAGAATGTGATGAGGAACACTCTAGAAACACCCGCCTTATGAAGGGGATCTAATGCTTTAACTCCTACCCCATCAGAAATTTATTGAGGCCTTGAGGTCTTGTTTCTCTGTACCTGCTATAAGAATATGACCCAGTTGATGCTCTTAGTTCACAGACATTTTAAGAATTGGCTTTCTTGTTGCTGGGTATGATGGTGCACACCTGTAATCCCAGCACTCAGGAGGCTGAGGCAGGAGGATTGCTGCGAGTTTGAGGCTAATAAGTGAGTTCAAGGTCAGCCTGACTACATAGCCAGACCCTCAAAAAAAGAAAAAAAAAACAAAACTGGCTTTCATGCTCTCAAATGGGTCTTGGCACTGGGAATAAGGCCTGGTATCGTGAGAGGTTGGGCCCAAGAGGAGCATCTTTGCCTGTGGTTCCTTAGAAACCTCATGGGGTGAGACCTGGCCACTGAATGGATTGGTGGCATCATTCTTGTTCTCTGCTGGCACTTTCCCAGGTAGGAGGGAGATGTGAGTGTTTATAAATGTATTATTGCATTTATTTCTTCTCTGTCTCTTGATTTTCCCATTGAATATTTCTTTTGCTTGTCTGTAGACTATTACAAATGCCTGGCCTTTCCTTTGCATCATTTCATTCTGCATTGCTTGCCACATGTTATTCCTTTGCTTGCTTCTTTCCTTCAGTCTTTCTCTTCTGTAACCTTCCTTTAGTGGACTCAGAGAGACCTGATCTTAATATGGGCAGGGCTGACCACACCTTATAATTTCCTGCCTGGCTTAGGAACTGTGAAATGTAGGCGAGACCTTTGTGCATTTTTTTCACATTGTATTGGCAAACAGCTCTTTTATCTACTGGTGACTTTGATAATTTCAGATCAACCTGTAGGTATTTGTTTCTTAGATATAAAAGTGTATCTGTATTTTCTGTAAGGAAAGAAAACCTTTGCAAGATTATCAGAGGGGCCTCAGCTTAATTCTTCATATGGATATGGTTATGTATAGGCAGCCATCATTTCATAATTTCTTCTGGGTCTTTTTTCTCCGTTTGCTTTTCTAACTCCTACCTAGAGATTGATTTCAGCAGCTCATGATTTTATTTTACATTTAGATGCGTAAGAAGGGTTCCGTCCGAGGCACTTCGGCTGCTGATGCCTAGATGAGTCCCCTGTAGGGTCAGAGACAATATCAAACTGTGTAAGTGAAGACCTGGGTAAAAAGAATGTTTAAAAACCTGTACCTTTTTGGTGATGGGAAGTTAACTTGCTGAGCACAGAGGGTGTAAGTGTTAAACAAGGTTTTAGAATTTAAAAGATAGATATTTTAGAAATCGACAATGAGTATTTGAGTTCTTCCGTGACAGTTGTTTCTGTGGAACAGGTTAAATTCAGCAGTCCCTGGCCAGTTCTTGGTGCTAACAGGCTACAGCTTGGCTGCCTGTGGACTTGTTCATCATGAAGCATTGTCCTGGAAGCTGGCTCAGTTTTTGTTAGTTAGCTAACTTGTGTCTTAGTAAAGCCAGGCTATAGTAAGGATATATGTAAAAGCATTTTAAAATCAAACAGATCATTCATTCCTAAGAGCCAGCCTCCATCATTCACGTGAAGTGAGCTTTTGTCTGTGCACCACAAAGTCTTAATTTTTAATCTTTATTTAATTTGCAGTTAGTTTTACTTTGCTTTTAAGTTACAGTATAAAACATTTCTGTGGTCATATTTCTCTGACACATTTACATACCAATTAACAGATTTCTATAGATGGGAAAAGAGTGTCAAAATCTACCCCACCCACTAACACCAGTGTGGGTAAACAGAAGTGTCCATTACACAGCCATAACTTGTAAATACTGAATTACAATGTTCATTAAGAGAAAAGACTGTGTGTATGTGGCACTTCAGTGTGATTCTTTTCTGTTCCATTGTATTTCTTTGCTGCCCTATTCCATGAGCTACCTGCTCTTCAATGGTTGAATGTGAGATAAATGTGTTCAGTTTGCAGCAAATAAGAACAGACTGACTTCCACGATTTCTGTAAAGCTTACTCTTTAAACTCAGTGTTCATGTAAAATTTTTTTATTATTGTTTTTATTAAGTTCTCAGTTTTTATGATTTATTTCTGCTTATGATTTATTTTTCATGCTGTTAAAAGAAAATGTTACACTAGTAGATCAAAAATACTAAAAATATGAAGGTACAGTAGTTGGGATACATTTTCTGCCAAAAGTTTTGCCACATCAAGAGGTTTTTCCCTGGAGAATGTATGACAAGCTGCTATCTAGTGTTTTCTTTATTTCTCTGTATTTTAACACATTTTGCACTTTTGACTTTTTTTACAGTTACGTAATCAAGGTCAAGTGAGGGGAACAAGTGCAGCCAGTGACGAGTGAAGAAGAATCTGACCAGTATCTTGCAGTGTTGACGTTTCCGACGTGTGCTTGTGATGACATACACACGTGCACAGGTTCCCAGCCACGTGTGTATACGTGTGTGTGTGTGTTTGTAGCTGTATATAGAAGGCATGTAGAGCTACAGATCCGGATACACACGTGTGTATATATGTACATACAGACATACTGAGGGATTAGTACAATTTCTCCAAAGTACTGTACTTATCTTGAGCAAGAATGCAGAAGAAAATATTTTCAATATATATACCTGGAACAGATTTTAATAATTATCAGAGTAATACCATTAATGGACAAATTGATTGCAATGTGACACTATCTGGTATGTTTCATAAATGTCTTGTGGACCAATATATATATATATACACACATACATACATATACATATATATGTGTATATGTGTATATATATGTAACATTTTGTTATTCTTCTGTTCTTTTAAATCAGTCTCTTACAAATTTTTATTTTAATCCTATAAGCAACAGACTCCCACAGAAAGATTTCTTCAAAATTTTTTGGTATTCCAGTGAATCTGGAATGTAAACTCAATGTATTTATAGCTATTTATTTCTGGATGGTCATTATCTTCCAGCCAAATTTGACAATATCTGTTAAGAGTGAAGTTACAGACTAGTTTTTGCTACTTTGCTCTGAGGGAAAATTCCTTTTAGAAGAGTTTTCTGATTTCTATTGGATTTTTGTATTTTAAATTTCAAGTATTTTTCTATATCAAATCTAGCAAAGATGGAGAAGACAGTTTGTGATTTGTAATAAGCACTAGAAAATTTCCAGGCTTTTGTTAGACAAAATTAATTTAACAAAGATGTTAATCCTAAGGGTATTGTAGGCCATGTGGGAAAATTGGAAGAATAGCATTGCAGAAATGACTGTTTTCTACAGTTGCAGCATAAAAACTATGCAAATGGTCTGGTTTCCTAGTAGCCTTTATAGGAGGATATAGTGATGATATTTCATTCCTTTTATGTAGCAGTAGACTTCAGGGGGGGATGCTGACTCTGAGATAGGACTAGTGTGAGATGCAGCATAGGATTTGGCTGCGTACTGTTGGAAGCCCTACAAGGGGCCAGTGGCCTTCTAATTTCTGTATGTGCTCTTTAGTAGGACGTCAAAGAACACTGCATAGGTGTCATGAAAATGCTTGTTAGAAGTTGCTGCCACCTTTTTTTTTTTAAAAAAAAGAAGGAACAGTAGCTGGGTACGATTTTTATCAGCTTTCTCTGTCTGAATGTAGTTTTTTCCTGTCAGTCTCAGAAGCTTGAGTAGAATGATATTGTTGAAGCCTTCAGGTCACAAACTGTCTTCTTTAACTTTCTAGCCTTTCTAAAACACGCCAAACCCTGCAGTCCAATCACATTAGTAATCTGATTTGCCGACAGTCCTGCCTTCCTTGCTCCCTCATTTTCCCACATGTCCTGTGTCCCCACTGGAGTGATGGCAGCGAATGAGACAGTGATGTTTACAATCACTGCTGCATTGTGATGTGCTGTTGTCTTCAGCAACAAATCCCACATTTCCTGTGTTATCGGTGTACTCAGGATAAGGACTGATGTTTACTCTCTGGGCACTGTGGTAAGATAGGTTTTGTCAAAGCATTGTTGTTTTGCAAAGTGGTTCAAGGAAGATCATTGCTAATTTTGTGGATTAGAGTCTAGCCCTCTCCCTTTAATGAACCTAAGTCTCACTGGCATCTGTAGTCTCACTGGGAGCTTGGGCACACATAGAAATGAGAGCCCAGCACATGGATTTTAATGTTTTTCTAACAACTGTGGAGATTTGAGGGATGTGTGGTGAATGTAAAATACCTAGTTGACTTGGCAGTCTCTCGTGTAAATTACAGTAAAACAGTAAATGAAATTTAAACAAAAAATAAATTTGATCACAAAATGCCATTTGTGTTCTTGAGTGGTTGTTTCTCTGGTGTCACTTCTGGCTCAGAACACTGTGGACCACTTCTCTGCTACATTTTCAAGACTTCTCTTAATTTGTGGCACTCCCACCCTGGGGAAAGTGAAGTTGTTTTGTTGTTGTTTGTTTTAATTACAAACTTAATCTTGAACTGCAGCCACCCTTAAGTTATGTTTGGTTTTGTAAATAATTTTGTCTTTAAAAGTCAAGTGGTGAGTTAAAAGAGTATATATGTCATTAGTCATATATCAGGTTTTTAAACATTATTTTAAAGAGAGAAATGTGGAAAATCTATAATATTTTAAAAAGTACTCCAAGTTTTTACCTGTAGATTCTGGTCTTTTCAAGATTTTGGCTTTGGTTTGGGATTAATTTCCCTCACCTTCTCAAAATGTTCTTTCTATGCTGTTGTTTCGCAGATACACATAGTCTTATTTCAGCATACTTTTTAGAGCTACTCAGTGTTAGAAAACATGGCCAGCTCTTTGAATGGATTCAATGTGTAGTGTATTTCCAGGGTGGTTGGGGTTTGTTTTTTGAGGTAAGCATCTTGTATTCTATTTCAGACATGCTGTTTGCATTTGTGGTGACAGTCATTAATGTCCTTAGCAGCCTGAGCATTTTAAACACTTGGTTGGCACTTGGGTCTTGCTGGAGGATCTAGGAAGAGTGAAAACAGTGATAGAGTCCAAACCTATCTGCTCATAGGAGGCAAACCTATGAGCAGATAAACTTCAAAACAGTATGTTCCTCACAGTTAAGAGTGGAGAGTTGGTTGAAATTGAGTGAACTATACTCTCCTTGTACAGGGAAGAGCAAAATTCCAGCCCATCAGCTCTTGGACCAGTGCTGGTCAGCATCCCCAGGGTGCGCCTGCTCCTCCCTGAGTCTTGCACTGCTTAAAACTGTAATGCCCCGTGGTGAGTCTATAAGGCACTGTATTACTCTTAACAAATTTAGGCTCCTCAGTGTGCTTCTTCCATGTTTTCATTTGACAGCCTACCTCCTAATGAATCTAAGATCACTTGCCTTTCTGTTGCCTTTCAACTTGCTAAATTTTTAAAGTTTCACAGCTTTCCCTCCTCCAAAAATCTTGTCTCAGAGTAAGCGAAAGGCATCTGCTAACATTTGTTTTGTCTGTCTCCTCTTAGCACTCAGTTCCAAGGGCACAGTGTGGATTCCTTGTTACTGCTCATTTGGAAGGAGAGTGTTCTTTGTTCTTACCCTTAGATCTGATCTCATTAGAGTAACAGAATGTTTGAGATGGAGCCTCAGTGGCTCCAGATGGGCTTTTCTAGGTCTGGCTTACTGGACATTTTTGAGGGTAGGACTTGGCATGATCATGAGGGAGGGAGCGTGCCGTAACTCAGGTTTAGATGCTCTGCTGAGCTTGTAGTGACTACCGTCAACAGGGAGTGCTTCCCAAGAACCCTGCCAGTGTCACTTGGATTCTGTTTCTGACTTAGGAATGGTAAGCAGCTGCAGTGGGTTCCTTCAGAACTAGTTCTCCGGCTGACTTCATTGGGTAGTGGAAGTTGCGCTATCCCTAAGAAGTCCCAAAGCCAGGCAGAGGGTAGAGCAGTGCACACCAGCGTGACACCAGCCTGGTGCTGTTCATTCCTTGCTTCCATTTGATGCCACTGTGTTGAGTATTCATTTGGTTCCCTGTTTCAAGATGGCTCATGTTCCCTAGAAGGAGTTGTAATCTCATCTGAGGAGCTGCTGCTTTGTGACTTCCTCATTCTTACTTTTCCCTTCCACTGAGTTAAATTGTGAATTAAAACGTGGCCCCTCAGTGAAAAAAGAATGTCCTCATTTCAGTCAGGCTTTGTTATTGAAACTGGGTCTTCAGGATTCCCATGTCTTGAGTGATGGTTCTGTTGTGAAGCCAAAGTGTAAATTTCAGCCTGTGTAAACCAGTGGTTCTCTATCCTGGCTCTATCTTGAAGTCTTGCGGGGAGCCTTTAAAACACTTGCCCACCAGTCATCTTTCTATAGCTTGAGATCAGTATATCCCCTTTTCAGTGGCTAGGAAAAGAGGTTGGGATTCTGGTCCTCTTTTTTCAGGAAGATCATTGAGATGGCCACATTCTCTCCAGGTAATCAGATTTGTATCTGTTCTTCAGAGCCTGTGCCAAATGCTGCCTTCTGCAGCGTGGCTTCCTTAACTTGGAGTGATGGGCTCTGTAGATTTCTGCATCCCACATTTGACTCTTTCAGGCTTGACACTTTGGTTGATGGATGTCATCTTTAAATCTCTAATATGTTCTGTCCCATATTAACTTGAACACTCCTCAGGGGCAAGGATAGTTGTACCCCAAAGTCACAACCCTAATAGAAGCTTAGACTCTGAACCTGTATCTTCTTGTCCACATGTCTGCCAATCCTGTGCCAGAGGACCAAAGTCCCTTTTGAGTCCTGGAGTTTGAGCAAGAGGATCAGTAAGGTCTCATTTCTGCCCTCAGAGGATTAAAGCTGCAGACTAACTGGAGCTGGATGTAATTCTGATAGCTGAAGGTAAAGAATGCGATAAGAGAACAGATGAGGGAGCTCCAAGCCCACAATTTCTCCCTCACTTTGCAGACACCTGAATTGGAAGTTTCAGAGACCCTTCCAGATAAAGAAGCCTTAAACTCCTTTTGGTCTTTTGTTCTCCAGAATGCACTTTCCTCCCACCAGTGACCACATTGCTGGCTCCCACTTGGTCCTTGAGTCTTTAAAAGTGTCCCTAGTGAATTTCCTGCCCCCTTTATGTGCTGGCCTAGGCTGCGCTCTGACCATCCTCCTGTCTCAGAGCTCCACAAACTCCCTATAAAAGGCTAAGCAGTAAGTATTTTTGGTTTGGGCAGCCTATTGTTTTAGAGCTCTTCAGTTTTTCCCTTGCAATGCAAAAACAGCCCAAAGGCAGTAAATTAGAAAGAAGTGTGTCAGTTCCAATAAAACTTGAAGTAGCCAGTGGGCTGGCTTTGGTAAGTTCCTATGTAGTTTGTCAGTCCCTTACCTGGGTCATGGCTTGCATAGCCTTAACCAGGCTCTGGCGTAGTTAACTTCGGGTAGCATCCCTGAAGTTGCTAGTGCCTGCTCAAATATCTGCATGGCTTCCTGAGTCCCAGGTGCCACTGGTCTTTGAATGCAGCAGCCAAGGGCAGTGACGGCTGCAAGCCTCATCCTGCCATTAGTGTGATAGAGCCAGTGATGCTCATTGCCTCCTGGCCTTATAGGAGGTGGTTGCAGGTGACAAGAATCCACCTGGTTTCTCTGATACCCTGTCTATGTTGTCCATCTACAGAACGGCTTTAAACGTCTGATTTCCACCATGCACATTGAGCGTTGAAAGGTAGAACTAGGACGTGCTGCTGGGAGCTATTGACATATGAAATATAATGAAGATAATGGTTAAACTCTTCTCATTTGGCATATTGTCTGTCTGTTGTCCAGAAAATACCATCTGTAGCTGTTAAACTAAGTGCTCTATTGATGTACAGGTTCGTAGGTGTCCTATACCTTTTGTATAATTTAAGTTCAGTTCTTTAGATGCCACTACTGATTTTTTAACCTGGAATTGGCATCATGGCTCCTGATGTGGCCTTGGAAGGCCAAGCCTTTGCCTAGAAAATTGGCCAAGTTTTCTTGCGTCAGTGCTACTCAACCTCAGGTTGAATCTCCTTATTCCGTGGGTTTTTGAGAAGCAGTAAAGCACTATGACATGCCTCTGCCTTGTTGATCCTTTATATATTCTGACACCACCTGCTCAATGAGTTGATAGCAGAATTGCCTTGCACTCCAGACAGGGAGGTTCGTGAAGTGGAACGAAGGAGTGGCTTACAGTGTTTATTAATGTATGTGCTAAACAGAAGCTTTGCCTCTGGGCGTCCCACTGCAGGCTGGCTCCCTGCAGCCCAGAACGCTGGTAGCTGTTCTCTGGGCACCACCCATCCTTTGTCATGGCCTGTGGAGCCTCAAAACTATTTCTTAGCCTGTCAAGTGCTATCACCCCCACACATCCCTTCAGGAGAGGACCAGACCCAGAAAGCCACACCAGCTACTCCACTTCTTCAGTTGGGTAGTCAGCAGGCTTTCCTGCAAAGGATGAGATAGTGAGTGACTTGGGCTTGTGGGCATAGAGTCTGTGTTGTAGCTCCTTAGCTCTGGTTCTGCAGAATGGAAAGTCAGTCACACTACTTGTTACATACATAAATGAGTTGGCATGGCTATGTCAGTAAACTTTATTCAGAGAGGAAGCAGACTGAATTGGCCTAACAGCCATAGTTTGCCCATCCCTTTTAAGCGTCTTTCCACAGTTTTATCAGATTGCAAAAGCAATACTAATACCCACCAACACTTAATAGTACCTGCTGTATATCAGGTATTCTTCTAAGCGTAGCTCATAACCTGCCCTGTTGAATCCTCACAACCACCCATGTGGTGGGTGCTGTTCCACATTTGAAGATTCCAAGGTGCAGGTCAGTGTAGTTTGCCCCAGTTACACACTGAAAGTGGTGGAGCCAGGGCTGTTACCCAGGGGTTACCCATGAGTCACGCAGAACCCCTGCTCTTCCAGCCCCCATCGCAACTGTGGGCACTCCATGCCTGAGGCATTGACTAAGGGTGGTGTGAGCGATCCTAATAAAGGTTCTCTTTGAGACTCTGTTCTTACACACCGAGGAGCAAGCAGACATCCATGACTATTCTTCCTGGAGTTCAGAGCTAAGGAAATACTTCTCTCTAGACCGTGTGAATGCTCCGTTAGTTGCAGTGGCAGGGAGCTCCCAGGCTGGATTCTCTCTCAGCAGAGGCCAACGCTTAAGGCTGGGCTTCCTGTGCTATGATTTTCTGTTGGTGCCATGAGACACGAGGGCTTCTGGTTCTCCCAGACCCGAGCTTTCTATTTTAAGTGCCCTGGAAGTACTTAGGTGGAAGGGCTCCACGGAGATTCTAAGATACGTTTGGCAAAGTGGACAGTGGCTGCAGCACGGAGGAGAAAAAATAAGCACCGTATCTGGCAGGAAACTGGGCCTGTGCGCACAGGGAAGGGAGCTGCCAAGGTATTTTGTTAGCATGGTGGGATTGCAGGTAGACACCCCCCCCACCCCCCGAATTGTCTTCACTGCTTTGGCTTTACAAGAGACTCTTAAAACTTGTAATGCACGGGGCCTCACAAACAGTTCCCTGTACGTGACTGCCTTCTCACTGGGATGAGGTTTTTCAGTTCGGCATCTGGTGGCCCATGAGGTCAGTCCGCTTCCTAGACACATGCCAGAAATCTGAAGGGGGATTTCAGGATTCCTCCCTGCTCCTTCCAACCCGGCAGCTCAGATTTTCCACTTGTGCAGTTGAGGTCAGCGCCTGCATTTCTGCTGGTGAGCTTCCTGCACGGCAGTGCCGGGCCTCAACTGGGGGCTTGTCCCACTTGCCCTGGAATTCACTCCTCACGTAGAACCCTCAGGCTGTTCGTGAGCCCCTTCTCACTCAGTTGGAGGTGGCTTCTTGGGGACTTGGACAGCCTGGCCCTACCCTAGCTGTGGGCCACTAGGATGAGGTGGCGGCTCCTGTGTTTGCTCAGGCCTTGTGGGAGCAGGGAGATGTCTGGGCAGGCAAGGAACAGCGGGATTACTGTTGCTTGTGAACAGCTTTGTCCCCCTTCCTTCTCGGTGTATCCAGAAAATGCGCTCAGCAGTCCTGACTGATAGTTTTACAATGAGTACAGCTCTCTGTGTCCACACCAGACCGGGGGACTTCGGCGTCTTGTACCTGCATTCCCAGCCTGCCACCTCCACTTAGTAGCAGCTTCGCTTACTAAAGCCTTGGGCCTTCTGAGCTTCACAGCGCAAGTCTGGGTAATCACACCAACATGGAATGTCACTGTGTGACAAGAAATGTGTATGTCGTACATGCATAAAAACTTCCCCAATGCTCAATCTGTCCCTTGGCTGGTCTGTTAGTAAGTTAGGGTGACCTGCCATCCCATCTTGCTCAGGACACATTCCAGACCAGACTTCATGCTAAAACCAGCATGGGTCTAGGTGAACTGGGGCAGGGGCAGTTGGTCACCTACTGTGAACTCAAATGTCAGCATGCTTTAAGCCAGTGGCTTCTCAAAACAGATTCGAAAGTTAAACCAACAGTGTGTAGGAGGTGGACCATGTTTTGTAAACTGATGTTCCCCAAACCAACTACCTAGTTCCCCTCTCCAGGCCTAGCAGGGCACAGAAAGGTTCAAAGCTGGGGGAAGGGTAGGTGCGTGGAAGCTCATCTCCAGTGAGGTGCTGGCTAGGAGGCGTCCCGCAGCACTTCACGTGGGTGGGCTGACGCTGAGCAAATCTCAGTTGCACAGCAGTGCGTCATTCCACCCAGACACTACCCTGGCAGTGGGCGTACCAGCCTGCCTCTCCTGGAGGATACTGGAATACACGGGATGAGAAGCTGCTCCAGCTGAGTAGACCGAAAAGACCCCTCAGGGAAGGGACAGCGTGTCCGTCACCCCATCTTGGCTGTCTGAGATCGCGAGGCCCTGTGCACTGTCCTGGCTGCCCTCCGTCCTTGCCTAGTCGTTGCCCCTTACCTTCAGGCTGCGGCCACAGGGGCCTTACTCTAGGTTCTCTGAAGTCGAAGTCCCTTTCCTTCCCCTGTTCTTCCTTTGATGTCAGCCCGAGGGCCACATCCTTGAAGATCCCTGAACTGGCAACTAGGCCAGTGTCCATACTGGGTGCTGCCTCCCAGCCAGCCAGGAAAACTCTGAGACAGATAACGAGAGTGTTGGTGACACTGGCCCCTGTGTCCTTGGGCCAGCCCACTGCCTGCCTCAGCAAAGCAGTCTGCGCTTAGCTGAGCTGATTTAATGAATGAAACAGAAGTCCACAGTTTAACCCCTTTCCTCCCGTGCCTTTTCCACAGAGCAGCTGGGCAGCCTGCCTGCTGGCATTAGCCATCCCCTGACCCTGCCTGCAGCATAACCCAGGCCCTTGGCAAGTAAGAGCCCCTTCACCTCCTCTCTCTCCCATTCGTGGTGAGGAGATACTTCTGTTTTATGGCTAACTCTGCTTCTCATTTCTCTCGTGTTATCTTAATGAATTAACTGGGTCCCCATCATTCCCCTGGCCCCCTGCAGTTTATGAGCTGTACTGCAATATCTGCGGTCTTAGTCAACCCCACACAGTTGTTGTGCTGGTTCCTATTACAGTAATTGGCATAAACTTTATTCTTTTGCAAAGAGATTTTTTGGCCCGCTGAGACTGCATAACCATCTGCCATAAATTGAGACTAGTATGGCTTATTTTGGTGAATGCAAAATTGGATCCCATTCTTTACTCTGTGGCTTGATTCAACTTCCAGATGGTTAATCCACATGAAGTAATAGGAATGCACCACAGCTCTGCTTAGCTGAAGATGGAGACGTAATATTTATTTGCTGATGTGGAGGTCTCCAAACGCTGCCCTGTCAGGATATAGGTATATAACACAGCAGCACAAAAACGTCAGCTTGTTCCACAGGAGCGACGGCGTTCCTCCCGCTTGCTGTGGGGACCCCTGGATGTCTTTTTTTTTTTTTTTTGTCTGCCCTTGACCTAATCTCAAGAGGTTTTGTTCTCTCTTGGGCTGTTTCTTATCAGCTACGTCTGCCCATGTAGCCGGCTTCACATCTGCTTTGACTTTAGTGCCTGTGACATTTTCATTAATAGTTCTCCAAGGTTGAGCCTTTATTCCAAATATCCTGCAGCTCACAGAAGCCTTACTTTAGCTGAGCCCAGCTGGAGGCTGCTGGGAAATTGGGCCCCGGGATACCCACAGGCTTGGACATCTCCACCTTGTTGAGCTAATCCATCCTTTTTAATTTTAACTTCTCCTCAAGCTCACCTGCTGTGTCCTGGGAGGCGTAGAAGCAGATCTACATTTGGTGCAGAATTAGGGTCTTACTTTCCCGGGGTGCTTTCATTCTGTGGAGTCTCGACTCCCCCACTGTGTGAAATGCCTTGCCCTCTGCCAGCCAGTCTTGTCCCCTGCACCTCTGGAACTCAGCCTGGCACAGAGAAGACTGAGTCAGGGCTTCCTCTGCACCTGTCCTGCCCTTTTGAGTAACTGCATCAAAACCACCTGGGGAGCATGGTAAACCTGCAGACTCCCAGCTCTTGGGGTTTCAGCTGCACCAAGTCGCTCAGTTTTCCTGGTTGCAGCCTGGTTTTGGCACTGTGAGTCCCACCTCCTGATGAACCCTCTGAATCAGGAGAACAGTCAGTCATCCTGGAAGGGCAGGCTCTGCCTACCACCAACCTGGAGACTGAGAACGTAGGGCTCAGGAGCTGTGGTGCGGAGGGGCTGTGTTTTGGTTAAGTTTCTGTGGGTCCTGAGGGACTCCTGAACTCGGAACCCTATCAGTGAGCCATTAGGTCCGTGACATTTGTGTGTGCCTGGCTCACAGTGGACTGAGAACATTTGGCATGGAGTCAGTACACTACAGGGTTTGTTTCTTCAGGGAACAGGTCTGTTTTCAGTTCCAAGCTCTGCCTGGCTGCGTTGCAGTCACCACTGAGAAAAGACTGGAAGGAGGACTGATTGGGTACAAGGAAATATTCACGATAGGTGTGACCCACGCCCGTTTCCTGTGTATGTTTCCAAAGTTTTTGGGGTGGACTTGATTAGAAATTAGATCAAGGAAATTTTAGTAGTGTGAGAATTAGATCTAGGCTTTTTTTTTTTAAGAATGAAAATCTTGAAATTTTCCATAATGGAACAAACAAGGGATCAGATCTAAAAATTCTAAAATGGAATGGACTGATACCATGAACAAGCTGTGGGATTGCTTTTTCTTCCTTAATAGCATGGGAGCTTCAGCAGGTGGCAAGAATGGGTCTGGCCCCTTGTAGCTGATTAAGGAAGTCCAGCATGTTTTGGTGCTTTCAGCGTGTGTGGGGTCTTTAGGCTGGGCAGTGGGGACTGGCACCTAGGGAAACAAGCCATGCCATGGGGAAGGAGTGGTTTCTACAGGGTCCCAGTGCCATGATCCTCTGCTCCTTAACCTGTGCAGGGCTAACGAGGGAACAGTGTCCTGTCACCTGAGCTTAGTCCCTTGCCTTAGACCTGCCTGCCCCAGTCATGTTTGTACAGTGTGGGCGGAAGACCCCATTCTTGGGTGTTGTGATTTTAACGTGGGTAGATATGAAGGATTATTTGTGTATGGGTTTAACTTGCTCAGGAGATGCTACTGTTGGTCCCACACACACCCTGGGATCACTCTGTTGGCAAGAAAGAACAGGAGATAAGCCAAGCTGGCAAGGGAGCCCAGTGTCCACCTGCATAGGGTGTCACCCAACTGTCCCAAACCCACTGGACTTGGTGGCAGTCAGCATTGAAGTGAATGGATTAGCACTCCAGCAACAGTCTGAGCTGTGGGCCCAGGTGAGCTGGAATCTGGCCCCACCACCCACACCTGGCTCCCAGCCTGGTCAGGTATGTCACTCATGCCCTACATTGGCTCCACCTCCAGAGTCTGTCCAGATCCAGCACTTCTCATCATTTCTTTTTGCCTGTAGCAACAGATCTAACCCAGCCAGCCACCATCCTCTCCCTGCATTGTTGCTCAAAAGTTTCCTGCCTGGACCCTCGTCTCCCCCAGGGAACCCATGGGTTCCTTTTAGATATCAAATAGGTCACAGGCGTCTGCTCGAAGGTCTCGTGTGAAGCAGCGTGCAGTGGAGATTCCTGTGTGACTCCCTCAGTTCCCTCTCTGTCCTCATCCGCTCCCAGTCTTCCCCACATTCATTGCAGCCACACTGGCCACCTGCTGGCTGCTTCTCCAACTCCCCGTGGGCAGGTCCCTCCGCAGGAGCTCATTGTGCTGGCTGGAATGATCTACCAGGTCCCTCATGGCTCCCTCCTTTGAGTCACATGCTCACATGTTCCCTCTTCAGGGGTTTCCCTCCCATCTAAAGTCTTCACGGCACTTACCACTGTCGGGGTGTGTGTGTGTGTGTGTGTGTGTGTGTGTTGTCTTCCCACTGGACCAGAACTTCCATGAGGAGCTTTTGCCAGTAAGCATTTGCAGCTGAGAGACTCCACCGTTCCTCTCATGTCAGGATAGGCAGCAACTCTCAGTGAACCACACGGTAGTTGCGACGATCACATAAAACGGAACAGGGCTGTCCAAATGTAATAATGGCCATTAGCGTCTCCACCCCGGAGCGGTGATTCTGGAGCATTCTGTGTAATTGGAGCACAATTAAGCATATGGCAGTGTTTCCACTGGGTTGTAGATCTGATTCTGAGCTTACTCGACATGGGCTCTGGTTTCTTTTTCCCTGTAACAACAAATCTGGATCTACCATCAGGCGGGCCCTGTGGTCTGGACCACAAGGGAATACTGGGGAATGAGATTCATGCTAACAGGGCTTAATCCTGAGGCATCGGGCTATATATCCAGTGACAATTTCCTGGATTTTGCAGTCAATATAAATAACAGAGGATTCCCACTGTGTGACGTGAGATGCATCCTGCTGGGCTGGGGCAGGAAGCCGCCCTGCCTGAGCTGCGAGTGACAGGCCAGGCAGGGCCCCTGAGGATACCAGCAGACTGTCCCTGCCACCCCCTCTCACAGGCAACCAGCAGCACTCGCTGGCCTGCGTTGCTCTTCCACAGCCCCCGGCCCTGTGCGGAGCACTCAGGAGGACTGGAGGCTCATAGCAGAGGTTGCAGTCAAAGCACTTATTTCCCACCCAGTTCTGCTATGTGGCAAAATTGCTTTTGGGTGTGTGCAAGTCATGTCTTTCTGACTGGACTGAACTTCCCAGGGTGAAGTCTGCATTGAAGTGACCAGCTTGTGGAAACTTGGAAGCCATCTCTAGCTCCTCACTTGTATAGATGATATAATTAAGGAAGGGAGGTGTCTTACAGAGCGGGATGAGAAATGACTTACATATCCTCCCATAAGGGAGTGAATAGATGAGAGACATTCATTAAATGGAATATTATACAGCAATTAAAAGGAGTGAGCCAGGGCTGGGGGTGCAGCTAAATGGTAGGCAAATGCTCCACTGCTCTTGTCTGGGACAAATAAGGCCTTGGGTTCAATTCCTGATATTACCCCCCTGTTCCTCCTCCCACCAGAAGAGGAATGAGCTGTGGCAGTGGTTACCAGTAAAGATAAATCTTACTGATTGATGTTGACAGAGAACAGAAAATTGCAGGTAAGCCACAGAAGATGATAATACTGATGTTCGCTTAGGAGCCATCTATCCAAGGCCATGCTGTTTGTTCTTCCTGGATGCACAGAAGGCGACAGACTACTCAGAAGGATATGACCACCTTAAATACACAGTGGCCGTGTCTGTGGAGTGAGGAGCAGAGCCTTCTGGAGTTGAGGGCTGCCTGCCATGATAAGATCCTGAGCCACTCAGGAAGATTCCGAGCCACCCATGCGCTTGAGGAAATGGGTGATTCCAGGGTAGCTGCCAGTTAAGTGAGGCTCCTGCTGTCTCCCAGCTTGCACCGTGGCATAGCCTGGCCAAGCAGCCCGTGAGCCACAGTTGGCCTCCCCGTAGGGTCCCCAGAACAACACCTGTTCTAAAGCTGTCACATCTAGTCAGGAGGCTAAAGCCAGGGGATCCAGAGGTTGAAGTCAGCCTGAGCAACTTAGGAGACCCTGTCTCAAAATAATAAAGGACAGGAGTGTGGCTCGGTAGGGGGGCACTTGCCTGGCATGTGTGAGACCCTGGGGTCAAATCTTTAGCACTGCAAAAACACACCTATTCAATGCATAGGACTTTTGCACTGGGTAAAACCCAGGTTCAGGCTGAGTGTCCCTTGTTTAAAATGTGTGAGACTAGCAGTGTTTCATCATTTTTCAAGTTTTGGAATAATCGTATAGACTGTCCTGGCTGAACATCATATCTGGAAATTATCAAATCCAAATGCTGCAAAACCCAGAACTCTGGGCACTGACATGATGCTCAAACACTTGGATGTTGGAGCGTTGCAGATTTTGGATTTTCAGATTAGGGGTTCTCAGCTTGTGCTCAGAGAGCTTTCTCAGCCAGTGAATACAAACACTCACCTCTAGTTTATTCTCCCTTCTCCCGAGAGCATCTGTGTAGCCCTCAATTGCTATGGTACGGTGTTGTGTCTACTTCTTGTGTCTCAAATGGCTGTTTTCCTTCCTAACTAAACTTCTTTAGTTCTTGTCTGCTCTTTATCTGGCCCCACTCCTCTGAAACAGCTTTTTCTGTGCTATAAGCTCTGCCAGGTGGGATCCAGGTGTGAAAGCGGGGTAGGTCTCCCCTCATGAGGCTTACAATTCACCCCCCCCGCCTTCTTCAGGCAAGTGGTTAAGTGGAGACGGAGGAGACAGCCCCCAAGCAGGAGGAGATGGCTTTTGTAGAAGCCTAGACAGCCGGCTATGTGTGCAGAGGGCGGGCAGAAGGGAGGGGAATGGAGCCAGGCTTGAGAGACCACAGGAAAGCCAGGAATGTGGCACTCCATTACAGGAAAGGGCTCCGTCCCCCTGGGAGGCATCTGCCCAAGGTCACACTGTTTGTTGTTCCTGGATACATAGTGAATGGCTGCAGACCTCTTACTATGAGACCTTTAAGATGAGATACATCAAATACACAGTGGCCCGTGTGTGTGACAGCAAGGAGGGGGTAGTCTGGAATTCCCAAGGACCCAGGGGTGCGGGTTAGGGGAAAGGAGGGCCCTGGCTCAGAGTCCACACGAGCTGTGACAATTAGGGGGATAATTTGGGATGAATCATCTTGGTGGAGGCC